>CBVK0100670022.1:0-16371 GCA_900067695.1 Picea abies
CTCAAATAATGGTGAAAAAAGTTACACCTGTAGAGTTAGAATCCGGTCTAAAGAATACTGCAGAGAGGAAATGCTGAAATGCTTAACCAGAAAGAAATGTGTATTTACTTGGCAACCCGAACACACTTGCATTGCAATAGATCTTGTCTATTTTAATTTGTTTGTGTTTCTGTCCCCAAGGGTTAGGTATTCAAGGGTTCTATAGATAAGGGGGTTCCCTGTGCTATAGCTCTCTAATATATGTGCGGGGTCCAATAGTAGTACTCAGACCAATATCTCAGGGCACTAACTAAGGAGGATAGACCGTACCCTTAGCCATACTACCTGACTACCTAGGTACTAGAGAGTATCTTTCCGAGTATTGTTCTCAGTGACACGATAGTAGTCAGGCGACCGATCTATTTATCTAAAGAGGGATTTCAGGTAATCTAGGCCGATCCATACACAGGTGATGTCTGATGCACTACCACTTGAAGGGGTACCAATAGGGGTTACAAGGGTGGCCAATAGATGTGTTCTTAAGTACCACTTGTATTTTTGGCATGTATGAATCCCTCAACCATGGGTTTATGTGTGTAATGACAGATCTCTATTGCTTAAAGACACTGGAATATGTCTCTACCCTAAAAAAACATTTACCCCACACTTTCTGCCAAGGAAAGTGCTCTGATACCACTTATAATATACAAGATATAAATTGTATGCAAAACATAAATAAAATGCTATAAATGGCAGAATAACAACAATATAACTAGAACATTCACCACAATAGCACTGAAATGATATGAGAATAATAACAAAAATAACACTTTGAATCTGAAAACAATGTTCACGGGCCTCTTCAAGGGGGAACCTCTAGTTGAGCAGAGATCTATTACAATAATATTCAAGTTAGGGTTGTCATACCCTTGACTCCTATTTATACTAAAAAGAAGCATCTAGAGGAAGATCCTTCTAGAAACAGAAGCTTCTATTAGGTCTTCTTACATCCTCCTTATTCTATTTTATTAAAAGGCCTTATTAATATTGACCTTTATTACATCCGAATATATTGTTCTACCTATGTGCAGGTTAGGACCTTAACAACCACACCTCTCCCTCAATATCTGTGGTTGTCATGCATGACCCATTTAATCCAAGTGTGAGTATGATTAGCAAGCTATCGTCAGCCTGCATTAATCAATGGAACATGTCAGCGATCCAAAATCAACATCATAATTTACCAGTCATATGTCACATATGAAATAACAAAAATACTCAAACAATAAACATTCCACTCCTTGACTCAATCCAGAGTCCAAGGAGGTCCATCGATGCCATAGACATCCTCAATCAGTTTAGAGTCTTGCACACTCAGGAGAAACTAGTCAATATCACTTATCAATACCAATATAATCAAATAACATATCATCATATCTAAAACATCATCATAATCCATAAGTGAAACAGTCAATCATATAAGGAGCCAAAACACTTGCACGCAAGTGTCCTCAAAGAATAAGTCCAATCAGGTGTGCGCAAGAGCAAGATGTTATAGATTCTTTGCTTCCTTCACTAAGGCCCACTCTTTCCTTCTTTCCTCTTGTTTGACGAGTGTGAGGTCCTCATCAATAAACCATTTAGATCCCTTCAACTTCCTTATTTATCACAAAATTCAAGTTTTGTCCCATCACTTTAGAGTGTGACCTTCAATACTCTTTCTCTACCTTCATGACTTTGTCATTTTCCCACCCTTTCTATTTTTTGTATAGGCCCTGCCCACCCGATGATATCTCTTGAGAATCCTATCAATGTCCTTATTCTATATTCATTCTTATTTTTTTAATTCACTCCTTCGATTATAATCTTCATGAAATTGGTTTGTCACTTATGTTATTCTAGGATGAGAGATCTCACCTCACTAGGTGTACTAATATGTCTTTTCCTTGACCTTCCCTAGTTGAGTGCCTACTATCTTTTCCCAAGTTTTGGTCTTTTGAGTTTTTCATTGAACTTAGTTTTCACTTCTTTGGCCCTACCTAGCAATGTCTTCATTTCCTCAATCATTGTTTTTTCTTGTTTGATCTCTCCCTCCTTCAAATATGACCCCCTTTCCTCTCAAGAGTGAAGTTATTCGAATGGTTTTATGCATTCTGTAAAGTATTGGTATTCTAGCTTACTTCTTTTGAGGTGTATTTCCAAGGTTTGAATGGCATTTTGTTTTTTGTGGCCTTGTGTTACACCTCAGTATATTATCTAACATTGCCCAAAATTCACAACGAGAAAGAATAAATGATATAACTAGTGTTGAAAAATGTTTTTCCTCTTATTCCAGTGTGAGAGTTCAAAATTTTTGCATTTGTTAAGTGTTTCTCTTCTCTATATTGTATTTCCATTTTAAACATAAACTGAAATTGACATCTAAGTATTTGTAAAATTGAATCTCTTAAAGAGTAGTATCACTATACATATTTTAGAGGAAAAATTCTTTTATTAAATTAAATTATCATAATCCTGATATTTATTGCATCGAGAGACACTTTTTGCACTTTATACAACCCAATATGGGGGAAATGTGTAATTTTGTTCGTACTAAACTTGGAGTTGACAGATGAAATTTTAAAAAATTTTAATAACAAAAAAAATCTTTCAATATTGGCCACAAATAAAATATTTCAATGTCCACCTTAAGTAAAATCTGTGTGTGTGTGTGTGTGTGCATATATATATATATATATATATTAGACAAGGCATCTCTTGGGTTTCATCGTATCGAATAAGGGGATCGTGGTTGAACCTTTAAAGGTTTAGGAAATAGTTTAGTTTCCTCCCTCGTGTAATGTTAGACAACTTCAAATCTTGCAAGGGAAATCCAATTTCCTTCGTTAATTTATAGCTAACTATGTCGACATCACCAAGGGATTTATGTGATTGTTGAAGAACGGGGTCCCATTTGTTTGGGATGATTTTTCACAAATTTATTTCGACATGCTTAAGAAGGATCTCATGTCCTCCCCCTTGCTTAGTCCCCCTAGACTATAACAAACATTTCTTGTTGTACCTCACAACATCAAAATCGATAGTCAATATGGTCTTGGTTTAGGAGGATGATGCATTCCAAGAAAATTTCATCTACTATCTTAGTTGTGGCTTGGTAGGTCCTGAATTTAATTATGAACATATTGGAAATTTGGCTTTGGTGTCCGTGCTTGCCATTCAAAGACTTCGACACTATATCTTATTGTGCAAAACCATTATGATCACGAATGTCAATCTATTTCGGTATGTTTTAAAACGACATATTGTCAGGGGAGAATATAATAAGTGTATTTTCATATTATAGGAATTCCACTTGGATTTCACATCAACTAAGTCCAAAAAATGTTGGTTTTTGTGAGCTCACATCAAAGTTTTTGAGTGAATAAAGGGATGTTATAATAATAGACTCGTTCCTAGATGAGCACATTTTCCTCATTTCTTCCTCTAACCCTTGGTATTGAGATATCCTAGTATATCTTCAAAATTTGAAGTTATATTCAAACTATTCATAGTATGATCAACAATGTATTTTCCATCAGGTAAAGAATTACCTCATTATCAATGGCACCTTGTATCACCATGGGGTTGATTCAGTTATTCATTGTTGTTTGACCCATGAAGAGGAAAATAGTGCATTGAATGACCATCACAGTGGATCCTGTGGTGGTCATCAACCTGGATTGGAGACAACCCAAAAAATTATACACACCAGATCCTTTTGGCCTATGATCTTCAAGGATTGCATAGAGGTGATTAAGAAGTGTCATATGTGACAAATTTTTTCTAGGAAAATGAACAGGCATCTAGCTCTATTGTTTCTTGTTATCACCATTGGACCTTTCACCAAGTGGGGGTTTGATTATACTACATGCCACCTAGCTTCGGATGGGGGGAATTGCTACATTATTGTGTCCATCGACTACTTCACAAAGTGGGTGGAGGCCATGACGATGTTTTCTAACGATTATGAAACTGTCTCATTATTCATATTCAATCAGATCATTTCTAGGTCAAGAGTTTTGAGGGAGATTACCAACGACCATGGTAGTCACTTTTAGAACAAAATGATGTCAGAGTTAGCCTCAAATTTGGGATTTAAGTAGGAGCATTTGTCTCCTTACTATCCGCAAGAGAATGGTCAGGTGGAGGCCATCAATAAGTCTCTTAAGACCATTATTTAATGAACAATTAATGCAAGAAAGTCCAATTGTCACTTGGTGCTTTATCCAACATTATAGGCATACCGAACTTGAGTGGAAATTTCCACAAGATTCTCTCCTTTTCAACTTGTTCATGGATTTGAATCAGTTCTTCTTATTGAATGTGAAATCCCCTCCTTAAAAATAGTCGTTGAGCTACTCCCTAACACATCCAAGCTTGAAGAACGTCTTGTTCACCTAGAGCACCTTTATTACCAACATCGAGATGATGCCATGGCAAATGAGGCACATAAGAAGCATGTTAAAGTTCAATATGATAAATTTGTCTACCCTAGGATATTTTCCGATGGAGATCTTATTTTGGTCTATGATCAAGATAAAGATTCCATGGGGGCAGGAAAGTTTAACGTGATGTGGAACATGCCTTACATTGTGAGGCATGTGTTGAAAAAAGGTTCTTACAAACTTATTGATTACAATGGGAATGTGTTGGTTGATCCCATAAATGGGCTTTATCTCAAGAGGTTCTATGCTTGAGAAACAATGCTTGGGTGTTTTCCCCTTTGTAATTGTATTGTATTGGTGGTATTATGATTTTGTTAGTTTTTTTCATTCTTTGGTTTTTTCTTATCATTCTTCTAGTTGGATGGTAGATGTCACTAGAATCGATGGTATTTTTAGGATTTGCAGATGGTGCTAGCCATCACACTCGAAATATTTCTTCTACAACTTGGGTGATTTATTTTCCCAAGGGTCAGTTGGTGACTTCAGGAGGTCCTTGTCTTGGGCCAATGACAAATAATGTGGTCGAGTATAGTATTTTAATCAAACTTCTTAGAGACGTCATTTCACATGGCATTCAATCCTTGGAATTTCATCTATATTCCCAACTAGTTGTGTCTCAGTTGAATGGAGAGTACTGGACCCATGACTGAACTCTTCTTCGATAATTCTTGCAGGTACTTCTTCTAGAGCATTCCTTTGATTTCATTACATATGTGCACATTCCTAGGAGTCAAAATATTGATACTTATGCATTTTATAACTATGTATTAGATTGGCATTTATTTCATTCTTAACTTCATAAGCATGCATGTATATAAAGAATCACATTGCACATAAGTAAAGAGATGAGGAAAAATTATGTATGTATTATTTCAAATATTCATCAAGTACAAAATTGTGGATTGAATTTAAAAAATTAGGCCCCTAGCCCTGAATATACATCTATAGGAACATTAAAATCTGGTAAATAATGACTATGCTAAGGGCATTTCCCCTATGTGTGTCTCATTGTAATGCATTGCAGTGTTGGCCAGACACAAGAATAGTTGAACCTAGGGTCATAGTACTCCGACAACCTGTCATTTCATTTTCTTTGGTAGATCATTGATCTGTAACATGAGGATCTGGTGTGTAAGTATTTCCAGGTTCCTCTAAACATTTTTCAGTACTCTATCTACATCTCTTCCAGGACAGTCTTCACCTCATCCTCTGTGCCTATGTTGGGGGTATCCAACCAGTCATATTGGTCCAATATCTGCACATTCAAAAGTGTTGTTAGAGTCACAATCCATGTCGAAAATATGTTCTTTTTGGCTTTCCTTTTGAGTTATTTCTTAAATAAAAATACACAAAAATTACATCACTTGAAAATTTTAAAAAATTGTTACATATTTCTCCTAGTGCGATGCTAGGAGGTATTGGCATGTCCGAGTCCTTAGTGAAGTTTATCCCTTCATAGGGATAGTTGTCGATGGATATGATCTGTCATGACCAACAACATAATAAATCATTTTCATAAGGGCAAGGTAGTTACCCTCCCCTCAGTCGCTACATCACATCTATCCATTGAGCCATACAAGGTCCTCTAAGAATTTTTGGATGAAAAAACACTCTTGGATTGATAGCTAGTACTCTCCCGAAAAAGAAAGTGTATCGAATGCTACCTACCATAACTGGCGGTTTTCATCCTCCCCACCTTGCATTATATAAGTTGATTCTTTATGCACATCAATAGTGATGAGCTCCAATAAAATATTGTTGGTATCACGCATTCTACTCCATAAAACATTTTTGGCCAAGATGCTTGGTCAAGCATTTTTGATCCTGTGATTCTTGTGATGGTACATACAATTATTTTTAATATGAGACTCTCTATGCTCTGTATTGGGACTTGACTTCCCATTTTTTGAGTACTCGAGGCATAGTAGGTGGCTATGTATTCTTCAATTGTCATTCTCCAATCACCTTGAGTCTTGAGGTTCGCTACATCTCGTCATTGGGAGATTCACGTTATGAAGTATATGTATTCAACCTATAGCTTTAGAGGTTTCCCATCTAGCACAAAAGCATCAACATCGAGGTCTTGATAGCCTATCATGACCTATACCAATCTCTTTTGAGCTCTCATGTTGCTCATCTCGAAGAAAGTTTTTAGGCCACAATTTCAGAGTGCTTCTAGCACCTTCAGGTCTTCTATAACCTGATTGTCAATTTCCTCGTGCTCTCTTTATCTTCATTCAATAACCTTATTGCAATATTTAATCATGAAAAAGAGATTAAAACTTCATTTTTTTACTTTGGGCGGGCTTGTAAACGAGATACAAAGGTGAAAAGTGTGTATATACATTCCCTGTCTTGATGAAATGCACATATAGTGCACATTACATGTGCCCCGTGCCAAATGAGGGTGTGTATACGATCATGCCTTTTAAAATTTTTCCAAACCAAATATTTTTTTGGTGAAAATAGGAAATGAAATGGATGAAAATGAAGAGTAAGGAGAGGCCTCTTACCTATTCCATATGGCATGTGATTTCATTAAGCGTAGCACCTGTAATCTTCCATAGAAGCTTGGGGGTATTTTCCACTAAAATGCACTATTTGGGTAAAATGTCAAAATGACATGGTTAAAAAATCCTTTTTTCACTATTTAATCAAATATTTTACCCATTTGACTATAGTTTTATTCCCTCACTATAAAATTACACATAATGGATTGAATTTCAAGTGTATAAGATGTCTAATTATGCAATTTTTCAGGAAGGATGTTGTACCAAGGTGTTTTTATGTGTTTTTCCAGCCTTTTAGTTTGTCATTTGACTCTTTGTCAGGTAATGTTTGTGATTACTAGCATACAGGGTAGGTCATTTTCGACCTGCACTTTGCATTATCGGTATCATTTTCATATTTTCCTTAGGGTCTATCCCACTTACTAATGACACCAACCTTTCCCAGTTGATTAAAAGTGTCATATTGCTTGTGGTAGAGCCTTCCTCTTCATGGGTTCCCTAGTTAGCACCATGCTATCTATTTTGGTGCTCTTTATTTTTTCCTATGGGATTGGGAGCCCTATTTAGTCCCGCCATGATTTTGTGTTGAAGCCTCATAACTTCTTCTCATGGAGAATACCTCATGGGGCTCCCAAATGTTTGTGTTAATTTGTAATTGCATTGCATATTTCCTTATTGCACTTTGAGCCTAATGTTGGCTTTAGCTTGCTATTACTTATCCTATTACTTTCACATTATCTTAGTTTCCATACTTGCATTAATTTCCTTTGAAATTTGACACATGTATCCTTGGAGGAATCATTCCCTCGAGTGTCCATATCCGACATGTGTTCCTTGCATTGAGCATAGGTATATCCCTTGCACCTAGAACTATTTTTCCTGTTCGTGACACTCATTTCCTCCACTATATAATAACATTCCTTTATTAATTTCAGGCTTTAATAATATGAAAAAGAAAAAAAAAATCAAATATTAAAAAAAGAGGATGGGAAAGATTTAAGTTCTCAGTTATGTTGAGAACAATCATGTCACCCTTGAACACAACACTAAATTTTGGAGTCTTTGTCTCAAACAAATTGGGATTTTAGTATGGCCTTAGGAAGATAAACCGTGTTTTTTTGAGTTTTTTACTCCTCCAACTGATTATCCTTCCAGTTACCATGGAGAATTTGTTGATGACTCTTGTATCACAAACTTATGTCATCATTCATTATTGAGTCTATGTTTCCTAAGTCACTTATTGTGTTGTGCTTTTGTTCAAGAGAAGTTTCAGCCTATGTCGGCCACTCCTTAGAATTTCTAACTTTTCATGTTGGTCTTCTCATATGTCAAGTACTTCTCATAATTAGCAAGAATCTTTGTCTTGTACTCGTGCTAGTTGGAAAGGTCCCCATGGAATTCCTACTAGCGAGTCATCTCTTATCGACTTCGACACATTTATTTGAGAGTTTGACATAGAGTATCACCCTAGGCTTATTTACATAATTGATAGTTTTCCTTGTACTTGGTAGATAACATCCATCATTGGTTGTTGAATAAATGGTTTCCCTTCCTGACGTCAAGACCTTATTTACACTTTGGGATTTGTGAAGTTCCTTGGGTTCCATTTTCCTCATTGGTGGAATATCTCACATCTATAGTTGGTTTTCATTATTGTTTGTTGCTCATAGGGTATCCTCCATGTGCTATTCCATTTGGTTCATGCAAGCGACATACTCAATTGTGTGTCTGTTCAATATTTCATATGATTCCTTCAAAATATATATCCTTCTATTGTTCCTCATGTTGTATGAGGAGGGATACTTTAATGCCCTCCTTCCAATGGATCTCTTCCCATTGACTTCATCTCATTTTCTCCTGGATAGGGAAATAGAGAAATTTTAGTACCTTGGGGATTATAGTCATCAGTGGAAGATTCCCTCGCTATTGATAATGAGAATACATCAATGTCCCCCAATCAATAGATTCTACAAGTGTTTGATGTGATATCATTCATTCACACTTGATAGAATGTATTAGGTACCTTGACTCCCATTATCATTATTGGTGGGTTGTCTTGGGTTTTCTAATGGTATAAATCAATGATTCGTAATAAAACGATGTAGAGTTTATCACATTTATTCACATGGTGTAGACTTGTACCATCAACGGTTTGGTTTGAAGATCTCAGGTCTATAGTAGCATAATCTCTTTTATGTTGCTGCTCGAGTTGTATTGGATAATACCACTTCCTTTCTATGACATAGGTACTTGTGGAGGATCAATTTGTAGATCTGTTGTTTCTAGATATCCTCCTTTAATTTTGAGACATGGGTCCACTGTGTATCTCTTTTGCATGATTCCATTGTGTACTCATTTTTTCTGGCCATGATAATTTCTTATATACATGCTCATGGATCCATAGTGTACCTGATTTGGAGGCCATGCCTTTATCACTCCTGAGCATGGGTATGCCCAACTCAAGAGGAGAGTATTCTTACTTGTTTTTTTTTTGTAGGTTCTATTCTAGATCGGTGTTCAACATGCTTTTCATGGGCTCATTGAAAACTCACATCTTGAATTCTATAATGTATTTTGGTCATTGGTTGCTCTTTTGACCTCACACATTAGGAGGCATATGTTATAGCAACATTTTCTACCTCATGTGTGTTAATTCCCTATTGGCCTTATTCATATTCTCTTACCCTACTTATAGACTCAATCCCCCTTTATTCCTCCTCAGAAATCATCAAAAAACCTCATTTTTAAATATGTACACTCCCTATCAGTTATGCAACCTGCATGCATATGCATGCTTCTCTTTATCAGAATCCATACACATTTGTTTGACTAAAAGATATATAATTTTGCTAAATTTTAGGTAGGGTTTATGGGTTCCTTCAGTCCCTAACCCCCTATTTCAAGTGAATAACTACTCTAAAAAAATATTTAGAGCATAAAAAGGAGCCAAGGGGTAGAGGAGATATCATCATGCCATTTAGCATCATTATGCTTGCCATTTATGTCAAGAATGTACAAGGCCCTTATCCCGTGTCTAAAATCTATCCCCTTCAGATATGGAAACCTTTAGCTTATAAAAAAGAGATCACTTCTCTTTCTTGAACCTGCTTGAGTGAAGAAGTTGGAGCTTGAGTTGGTATACACTGGTCTAGGTGGAGGAACTTGGACGCTAGTTCCAGATCAACGCCGCAGTGGTTATAGGTTGAAACTTTCCTTAAATTTTCTATTTAATCAATAAAATGGATCTCTTTCCCATCCAATTACATGTTTTAGTTTATGATTGTTTGATTTGAGCATTTTACTATCTAGAACTCTAATAGACTTGTTTTCAGTTAGCATGTTTGAAAGTCAATTACTTCATAACTACCTATCTCACAGTTGTCTCCTTCCTTGTGAGCATGTGATTCAAGAAAGTATTGGATTAGAATGTGGGAGAAAAGGTTCAAGCAAGGGATCTACATCAAATGGTTGGACCCAGGTTGGTCTCTTTCCTTCATGTTGCAATATTAATTAATTAGTTAGTTATGAATGCTTGACTATATTTTTAGGACTGAGTGAAGTATTTTGGGTCATTTCTGTATTGTGGTTATAACCCAAAATCATAGGAGTACATTCTCTGTCAACATACACTAGCTAGCATCTTTAATAGGAGATCGACATATCGTGGGTCCCAAGTTGTCAATATCCATACTTTTGACTGTATTGATCGGTTGAAGGGAATCCATGATTGCCTCTACCAGCTAGAGACTTGTACTCCTATCAAGAACCATCGAGGCTACCTTTGTTTCCAATTATGGCTAGCCACTGCTAGACTTAGAGTACTCAAGCGCTCCAATGATCTACCACTACTTTGGGTTATTTCGATTAAAACTCTAGGGATCCCTCGCATTACACATTTCTTCTCTCCTTTTTTTCCTTTTGTCTCACTCCAATTTCTAGATATTGGGTGAGGGTTTATGTTAAGCTCTAAATAGTGGCTCATTACCCCTTAATTGGGGCATATTGCATTAGTAATGTTATTTTATTTATGTCATATTTATTCCATTAGTTGTAATTATACCTCCTAGTATCCTATATATACCAAGGAGACATTTTCATTTTGAATCATATTGTAATTGTACATTTATGTGGGCATAAGGAGGTTTCCCCCTCGAAGAGGCTTATTATCTGAATTTCTCTATTTTTCAAGGCATTAAGCACTTATTCTGAGGTTTTTCTATGCTATATTGATATTTGGTTCTTAACAGTTTATGAATTTGCATACGTCGTGCAAACTTCCCTCTCGATTCTATCATATATCCTCTTTCATTTATATTCCTCCTTGCTTCTAAAATTATTTTCTTCGGTGTGCTCAACTTCAATTATGTCATCTAACAGATCATCCATCCACCCATCATCAACTTGACTAGTTACTCAAAGTTGGTGATGTTATTCATAATTTCCATGCTCATTTTTTTAGGAAAAAATCCCACGCTTCGTGTGTGTCTTTGCAGTTGGCTTCTAGAAAATATTCTCAATCTCTTTGTTTTATCTCCCAGTTAGAATTTGGCAATGGTGTGCTGATAAGAGGTTTGTGTTTGAAAATCTTCCCTACTCATTTATCTAACAAGAATTTATGCAACAAATAAGATACATTGTTAAGGAAACCAATGTGGAGATCAATGTAGAATTTTTCTTTAACTGTGTTAATTGACGAGCTGTCTTCAATTTCTTGTTCTTCACTATAATCTTGAGCAATTCTTTCAAAGAAATCATGCAGGTTTGTTCGACCTCCATTGGTGATTTTCAACATCAATTGTTCGTCTAGAGTGAGATTAAACATTAGAAGGTCAGTTGATATACTTTAATAAGTCTTTTGGAATAACTTCAAGGAATTGCTTGTGAGTTTCCATGAAGAATTGTGCTTTTAATTCTGCCAGAGTTAGTTGATTTCTCCTTGCATAATTCTTTATATAGTTATTTATCTTATTCTCCCACCACTCACGTATGTCTTCCAAGTTCAATATATATGTGTGCATTATTTTACATACCCATGTTCAAAACTACTAGCAAAAAAAAAATGTTGTAATCTAGGGAAAAATATGCAGATGTTACCAGTGGTTCACTACATAGAGCAATATATACAATGCACTAGTATACAAGCACAAACATAGAAAAGAGATAGAATAATACATAAAATAGTAGGGAGACCAAAAATACGCACTTTATATTATGATACAACATCCTTTTATCTCTATGATACATGGCCACATATTTATACTTGTCTATTCAATGCTACATACACATGCAATTAACAAGAAACATTCATGACTGTAAAGAACATTAAACAAACCATGCCCAACAATTAACAATAACCAACATGTCATAGAGATAAATTACATAAAAAATTATAAATTACAGAGAAACACAAAGAAAACTTATCTTTTAAAGAAACAATCCACCAATTGGCTACATACTTCAAACATTCAACTTGACCTTAGGACTTGTTTCCCATAAAATATCTGCAATAGGTCACCCCAGATCCTAGGCTATGAATCCACAAGGATGAGTACTAGGCCGAATGTTAGTTTCCAAAACTAGTCAACAATCAAAATCTCACAATTTCTCAACTACATAGTGTTGGAGTTACTTCACACACACCTAGGATTTATTTTTCCCAAGGTTTTTCCTTGTTTATTAGTCATAATTAGTCATTATCCAGTCTCCTATATTTTAGGGGAGAATATTCTACCTGGATAATATTCTCTTTCAGTTGACACTTCAGTTTGACTAGTTGAGTTGAGTTTAGATGTTTCATTGGTTTTGTCACCATGCAACATTGGGATCATCACCAGCTAATGCACACTTGCCTTGGGATCATCACAAGACTGGTGCATTACCCTTGATTTCCTAAGTTAACTACTCACTAGTCTTTGTTCAGTCAGTTAACTGAAGACTAGTTGACTAGTTAACTCAACTAGGTGGCAGTTCACTCCTATAACTGCCTGAGAGACTAGACTAGGTGGACGTTCACTCCTGTAACTTCCTGAGAGACTAGACTAGGTGGAAATTCACTCCCGTAACTGCTGGTGTGTGTCCAGATCACTCTAGACCACCACTATAGTGCATTATTACTCATGTATCCTATATCTATTGTAAATTATTCACTCTTTGAGTGTGGAATATGGTTAATGAGAATTCTTTCATTCATTCTCTCCTTCTTCTTCTTTCTCAAATTCTATCTGCAAATGTGTTGTTTATCTAGATCTATTATGTGCAGGTTCAACACATTTACATGGTATCAGAGCCGATGGACTGCTAAGCAAAAGCTACACCAAATTATTTTCGCAGGTACTGAAGATTGAAGAACGCAGAAAAGATGGAATATATGTTTTACTCACCGATGATACTTCTCATGCCTCATAACTATTTGGATTGGAATCCAGAGATTCTACTTATTCTTAGAAGTAGAGGATTATACCAAATAACCATGGAAATGGAAGTAGAGCCTTATTCCGCTGATGAGAAAAATGACTTTCTCAATAGACAAGATATGGTCATAGGATTTATCTACTTGTCTATTTCTCTAGAAATTCTCCACCAAGTATGTGATGTCACACAAGACTTCACTCCAAATGAATTATGGACTAGATTGGAGGTTCTATTTGGGAATAAAGAATATTGTGAAGATTTCATGTAGGAGGTTGAAAAGATAGAGCCAGAAGAGAAACAATCAGAAGATCAAGCCTCTTATAATGAAGAGTCTTCTACAAAAATATTTGCATAAATTTGTATTCCATTAATTGAAGATAATGTCTACTCCATTTCAGATTTATTTTCAAGAGAAAAAAAGCAAGCCGTGCACATTGGACTCAATTATGATATTTTCTGATAATAATTTTTTCACACATCTTAGTAACTATTTTTTGTTCCTTCTCAATTTTTTTTTTACATACATTGTACCTTGTGGGGGGGGGTTCCCATGAGGTTTTCCTTCTTTCCTCATTTATTTCAGTGTATCTTTTTTATTTGGGTACCTAACATGGCCTTGTTGTCGGGACCCATTCTTTATTTTCACCATAGTGATGTTCAGGGGGGGTGTTGGAGTTACTTCACACACACCTAGGATTTATTTTTCCTAAGTTTTTTCCTTGTTTATTATTCATAATTAGTCATTATCCAGTCTCCTATATTTTAGGGGATAATATTCCACCTGGAGAATATTCTCTTTTAGTTGACACTTCAGTTTGACTAGGTGAGTTGAGTTTAGATGTTGCATTGGTTTTGTCACCATGCAACATTGGGATCATCACCAGCTAATGCACACTTGCCTTAGGATCATCACCAGACTGGCACATTACCCTTGATTTCCTGATTTAACTCCTCACTACTCTCTGTTCAGTCAGTTAACTGAAGACTAGTTGACTAGTTAACTCAACTAGGTAGCAGTTCACTCCTGTAACTACCCGAGAGACTAGACTAGGTGGCCGTTCACTCCCGTAACTGCTGGTGTGTGTCCAAATCACTCTAGACCACCACTATGGTGCATTATTTACTCGTATCCTATATCTATTGTAAATTATTCACTCTTTGAGTGTGGAATACGGTTAAAGAGAATTCTTTCATTATTTCTCTCCTTCTTCTTTCTCAAATTCTCTTTGCAAATGTGTGTATTATTGTTTAGCTAGATATATTCTGTGCAAGTTCAACACATTTACACATAGCACTAGTTTACCATCTCTCTTCCCCTTCATCTTACACAATTCAAAGAAGTGAACCGCCTTATTTGCAATTCAATCCATTAGGATGTTACAGTTCCTCCTAGGGATCCAATGCTACTCATAAAAACATATCAATGCTAGAAACTCCAATGGACAATATTTTCATAGCTTCCAACAATCTCATGCACACATGAATCCATTCTCTATTAGAAAACACCAACAGTTTCTACTCCCAATTAGTCATGGCTCACTACCCTAGAAATTGGTTTCCCATTCCAAAACCTAGACTAAGAGTGATAAAGAATGGATGAAATGAAGAGAAAAATGAAGTTACCAAAAATGAAGTAACCATGAATGGCCAACCCCCTTCAATGCCCAAAATAGGGTTTATATAATTGACATGCCAAGGCATAACGTGGTCTCCCCAAGAAGCTCACATGACCCTTTTTTTCCCACTAAATCAAGGATGGCTAAAAATAAAATGTAATAAAAGGATTATCCCCTTACCCCCTCTCTCGTCGAATCATATCCCCCTATAACTCATGTCCTTGTCCATTTTGCAGCCAACGACGTATTTTTATTATTAATATTCAAAGTATTACATTTTTTTATGCTCTCCAAGCTTTTCAACTTTACAGGCACTTTGACTTTTCATAAATAAAAAAAATACATCATTCATCTAGGGAATAAAAAATGGGGTATTACACAAACATATTTTCCAAAAATACAATACCCTTGGGCATAGTGTGAGATTTGTTTTTGGTTGATTTCCATTTTTCTTCTTCCAAAGTTGCTTGAAATTCATTTTCATTAATAGTTAAATTCTTGAAATTCTCCACAATTGTGAGAAATTCCAAGATCTATTCATCACCTTCAAAAAATTCCAATTAGGAATGTTATCTAGGGTAGAGGGTTTATAACAAAACTCAATCATGAATCTACTAGCTTCAAAATATTCTAATGGAGAGATTCTAGAAGTGGTAGTAGCTAATGAATCTACCACTAGATTCTTGGCGTGTGGGACAACTATAATAATAAAGGAGTTAAAATTATCAATCAACCTATGAACTTCCTATTGGTGATTCATCAAATGAGGTGAATTGAAGTGTATTGTATTTTTAATTTCTCTGACTATAATATCAGAATCTCCAAACAATCTGATTTTTTTTGTTATTTTTAGATCAATGGATTTTTTAAGAACTTGTACCAATGCTTCATATTCAATGGTGTTGCTGCTACAATAAAATTCTAAACTAAAAGAAATAAAATTGTGTGTACCCCTCATATCAATCAACAAATAGCCATCCCTGACTCCCTCTCAAGATTTGGAACCATAAAAAAATATAGTCCATATATCAGGGGTATATTTAAAATCTTTTTTTTTTTGTCTAGATTGTGAGAAGAATCAAAATTCACATAATTTACAAATTTGGTGTTACTTCCCATATCATGACAATTATCTTCTTGTAAATTTAATTCAAAATGCTATGTTTCAGGCACATCAGAAACTTTAGCTACGAAGTTACCAATGTTAGAGTCCAAAGCATAATTACCAAGAATTGAGAATTCTGAGGATGAAGATTCATTGGTTGCCTCAAGATCTGTTGGAATATGTAATTATGACTTGTGTGGTATTGTTGGAATGTATTAATTTGGAAGGTAATAATTTCTGTGAGATCGGAAGAGCGTCGTGTAGGG
>CBVK0100670023.1:0-16370 GCA_900067695.1 Picea abies
TAATATGCCCCAATTAAGGGGTAATGAGCCAATATTAGGGCTTAACAATTATCCCCTTAAATGATCGAAATCTAATCATATCTAACGCTAAAACGACCCATTGTGTTGCTTTCTCAGTGGGTGTATCGGGGATCAGTGATGTGAAAAATCTCTGATGCCGATCAATCTCATCATACAATTTTGTCATGGAAAAGATAACTCGGAGGTGTGACTTGGACCTAAGTTTTCCATTCTGGAGAAGACACGTGGTGTTGAAGACCGGTGACCTAATTCGAGTGTATTAATCGGAGTCAAGACTTTCTTCAAGTTGTGCATTCTAAAACAAACCTGGGCTTGCCAATGTCGAACAAGTATCGGGGGTCGACGATCAACGATAAACCTATCCCGTGTTTTTCTTAGGATTTGGCTTCCTCGAAAACTCTCGATGTCGAAACACTTCAGTGATCGGTGATTGGGAAAACTCTTTAGAATGTTCGTTGAGATCTTTTTGGGTTTTCCCTGATTTCGATAAGTGCGTAGGGTATCAACTATCGATGATATCGTTCTTGTCTTCGTTAACTTCTATTCCCCTCACCTTTTACCGACGCCAAAGAGGAATCAGCTATCGAAGATATCCTTATAAAAAACTTTGGTGCAAACAAAACTTCCTTTTGCTGATACCGATGAATATTGGCATTCAACGACTGAGGTTTCCCAAGTGGTTCTTTTCAATATTTGAATTCCTTTTGATGCTGAATTTTGAGTGCGTCAGGTGAAGTGTTTTGGCTATTGATTCTTTATTTAAGTGTTAAGCATTTTTAATTTATGGGGTTTCATAAATTCAAACAAACCTGAATAGCTAATGAGAGTCAAGAGAACAAGAAAAGACAAAACATTTCTCAAAGGGAAATTGAATCAGATAGTGCAAAGATCAGGTGGTACCCAAAAAAGTGAAAAATTGACATAGGATTTTTTAGGGTGTGTTGAGTACTCAACCAATGGTGACTTACTGGGCGAAAGCAGAATCTATGTTCCTCCCTCGGGCTTGACCGATGCAAAAGCTGGTGAAGAACTTAACTGGTTTTTTATCAAATCCCCTTTTACCCTTGCATTTGAAATTCCCCAGTTGATACATCTGGCCCTGCCTATGGGGTTTTCAACCTTTATTCAACCTTATTTTCCTGTAATCTTGATTCACGCACCCTT
Source organism: Picea abies (assembly GCA_900067695.1). Classification (NCBI taxonomy): domain Eukaryota; kingdom Viridiplantae; phylum Streptophyta; class Pinopsida; order Pinales; family Pinaceae; genus Picea; species Picea abies. Next base: position 1,186 of record CBVK0100670023.1, read on the forward strand.
TGAAAAGAGTCTAGTAAATCATTCACTGGCACCAGGCCTTTTATTTACCCTTATTCATTTGCTACAGTGTTGCTCCGCTGCCAATGAGAGTCCATAGCCACGACGACATCACCCCGACATCACAGACCTTGCTCCGCTTCCAGCGAGCGTCCATAGCCCCAGTGGAGATATTTTCATACCCTCTCCTACTGTGTGATCAATCAATATAGTTGACCTTTTTATTTTGGCAGAATTCCCTGAGCGAGTGGGAGAGGAGGACGTCTATTATTTGCAAAAAATGAGCTGGTTAAGGTTTAATGTTTTCTAGCTCTGTCTCTGAGGTACATGTAGTCCTTTCCATCTTACCATATTTCCCTCAAGGTTTCACCAGACCACCAGGAAGACACTTATGCATTTCTCCAAAGTTTTTCATCTCCATAGGTTAGATAGAAAACCCCTTGAAACAACTGCAGGTTCCCCAGTGTTTCTTGTGTTGTATGTGAGCAACGAGTTGGGAACAAAGTTATCCATATCGCATGATTTGAGGTCAACCATTGTCTTTCTAAACACAATCTTCAAAATAGAAGAAGTACAATAGAAAAAGATAAAACCAAAAAAATGTATTTCGCAATCGGTGTATCTAAAATAAACATCGTGAAAACATAAACACAAAAATATTTAATGGAAAATTTTTTTTTAATGGAAATATTGTTTTAGGGCTTGGCCATTCACTGGGAGGGTGTTAGGTCCCCCCCATTAGATTCTGCAGTCGATACATGCCTAACCCAATCTTCTTGTCCACATGGAAAGGTCTGAGCCATAGATTCTGAAACTTAGAATGTTTTCCTTTAGACTCATTTGCTCTGTCCCACTTTAGGACTAAGTCTCCTACCTCAAAATTCTTCTCTTTAGCCATATGCTTATCAAACCACCTTTTAACTATCTACTGGAGAGCTATGAACTTTGATTTATCTTTCTCTCTTTCCTCTTCTAACATGAGCAAGGTGTCAATTATTTGTTGTATGATTGATGAGGGTTGTCCTCTTGACTCTTGAGCAAGTTGAAGGGATGGAAGATATAGCCTGTTCAGGAGAATGGCTTCATGTCTGTATACCAGAAAGTATGGAGAATTACCAATGGATTCCTTTGGGGTAAATATATTGGTCCATAAAACATTATGAAGTGAGCTATGTCAATTCCTCTCGTTGTCTGTAACTTTTTTCTTCAATATCCTCACTAGGTTCTTATTAGTTGATTCTGCCACTCTGTTTCCTTGTCGATAATAGTTTGCAGAGTATCTGATTATGATTCCTTTGTCTAGAGAAAACTCTGTTAACAAGGTGGAATAAAAGTGAGTTGTATTATCAAAAACAAGGACAGAAGTCACACCAAACCTTTTGATCAATTGTTGTTCTATGAATTGGATCACCACCTTCTCGTTTACATGAGTTAGAGGGATGGCCTCTGCCCATTTTGTGAAATAGTCTATGGTAGTTAGTATGTACCTATGTTGTTTTTAATAAATCGGTGTAATATCTCTTATGATATCTAACCCCCATTTCTCAAAAGGCCTGGAAACGACCACCGGTTGGAGTGGGACAACTGCTCATTTCTCCCTCCACACGCTTATTTGACATGTCTTATAGTTTCTAGCATATATGTGAGTGTATCTGAACAAAGTAGGCCAATAATAGCCAGCTCTCAGTATTTTATGAGGTGTGGTGTTTCCTGCGAAATGTCCACTTGCAATACCATCATGGAGCTCTTTCAAAACTTTGTATGTATCTTCGCGTTCAAGACATCTTAAAAGTACCCCATCATAATTAACATGGAAGAGCACCAAATTTATGAGGCGATATTGTGCAGATTTTAACCTGAGAGCTCTCCTTTCCCTAGGGTTTAGGTTTTTTGGGCAAGTCACATGATGCAAGATATAAGTCAGTTTATCATACCAGGACTCTTGCCCTGGGGAGACGTATGAAGCTTCACCACACCACAATGTTAATTCATTCTCCCAACTGGGGTCATCATTTACTTGGTCCTAGGATTTAGCTGCCAATTTGAACAATCCCTGTCCCTTAACAAATTTAGCAGTTTTTATATCCAGATCAAATTCTTGGACTACTGCCATCCAGTTTCCTCTTCTTTCCCCCATCTCTTGTTGAGTGAATAAGGATCGTATTGCGGGGTGAGGCACGATGAATTTGGTATGGTTCTTAAGGATGTAATATCTAAAGTGTTTCACTACCTTATATACTGCATAAACATGTTTTTCTATAGCAGGGTAATTTATTTTAGCTCCTTGGATATTAGTGCTCATGAATGATATCGGGGCCTCATTGTTGTCATCATTCTTCTGATTTAATACTGCAGCTAACGATTGGTTGGAGGCGAAAGTATAGAGGAAAAAATCTTTGCTGGAATTGGGGCTTCGCAACACTGGAGCCTGAGATATTACAGTCTTAGTATCGTTTAATGCCTTCTTTTGTTCATCATCCCACTTAAATTCAACAACTTTACAAATCATTTTTTGTAAGGGTTTGATAGTTTCAGTGAAATCGGGGGTGAATTTCCTCACAAAATTGATTTTCCCAAAGAATGATTGCATAGCCTTTTTGTTATGAGGTAATGGAAGTTGATATATAGCCTTAATCCTTTCTGGATCTATGTGAATCCCTACTTGGGATATAATGTGGCCTAACAGCTTACCTTCCTTGACACCAAAAATAGTTTTCTTAGGGTTTAAAGATATACCGTATTTCCTACACCTTTTGAAAATCTGGGTTAGATGTTGGATGTGATCTTCTTTGTTCTTTGAATACACATTCACGTCATCCAAATATACTACTACACACTTGTTGATTAGTCCCCGAAACACTACGTCCATGGCCCTTTGGAAGGTCACTCCCGCATTGATCAACCCAAAGGGCATATGCTTATAAGCGAAGGTTCCCCACTTGGTTCGGAAGGTAGTTTTCAGGCAGTCTTCCTCTGAAACTAGGACCTGGCTATAACCGAAGAATCCATCCATCAAGGAGAAAATCTCAGAGCCAGACACGGTCTGCAAGAGTTGCTCCATTGGTGGGACTGGGTATTTTTCCTTTTCTGAAGCTCTGTTGAGATTTCTGAAATCTACGCATAGACGGATCTCCCCAGACTTTTTCCTCACAGGAACCAAATTTGCTATCCATGTAGAGTTTCTAACCTGGAAGATAATTTTGGCATCAAATAGTTTTTTCAACTCCTAACACATGAGAGGTTTCAAGGATGGGTGATACTTTTGGAGCTTTTGTTGGAAGGGTTTCACTTCAGGCTTTATCGGGATAGTGTGTTAAATTATACAAGTATCATAAGTTTTCAGATCTTGGTAGGACCACACAAAGACATCTTGATATTGTCTGAAAATTTTGAGATAGGCCTTCCTTTCCTCTTTAGATATTGTCCTACCAAGATTTACATTCTTGGGGTTCTTCGGGGTTCCTAGATTTATAGTTTCATGCATGGGACAGGAACTAACCATCTTTGCGTTCTTTGACCCTTTAAATATTTCTCTTAGATAAAAATGGTTTTCTAAATTGGCTATTCCATTTGGTATCATGTGAAATACAAGTTTGTCAGTCAGTTGATCCATCTGAGGATCAGTTTATGTTGATTGTTCCTGGAATACTTCATCGTCAATAGCCAAGTCTTTAAAATTATCTTGATTGGTCAAAAAGTTTATAATCTATTCATCTCCTTCAAAGACCTTCCAATTCGAAATATTTTTAGGCATCGATGGTTTGTAGAGTAGCTCGATAGTGAATTGGGAGGCTTCATAATCTTCTAAAGGAGATAGCCTTGAAGCAGCAGTGGCCAGAGAATCAACAAGAATGTTCTTTGATCTAGGGATCATTGTAATGTTGAAGGCTTCGAAATTCTCTATTATCCTATGCACTTCCTGTTTGTAATTCCTCAGGTGTGGGGAGTTGCAATGTATAGTGTTCCTTACTTGTCTAACGATGATTTCAGAGTCTCCAAAAACCTTCAATTCTTTGACGTTTAAGTCTATGTATTTTTTTAGCCCCTGTACTAGGGCTTCATACTCAACGATGTTATTTGTGCATTCGAATTCTAGTCTATAGGATAGGAAATGTCGTTTACCCTTTGAATAAATGAGGATGCACCCTGCCCCTGACCCTTCTTGCGATTTAGATCCATCAAAATATAAGGTCCAGACTTGTGGGTAGAACCTATCAACTTCCTCTTTCTTGTCACTTTCCTCTTTTGCTCCTGTTTGTTCCATGATTTCTAATGCAGTTTCTTGACAGAAAAGGGTTTCCTTTGCCGACGTCGGCAATTTCTCTTGAAAAATCATTTCAGATTTTTGAGTAAGAGGGACATCAGATGAGAGGGGGGGGGAATTCTTGAAATCAGAGTCACAGGAATAACTTCCTAGCACGGGAAAATCTGTCAATGAGGTTTCATTAAGGGTTTCTAAGCTGGTGACAGTATGTTTTAGATATCTTTCCCTATCAAACTTGATCATATTTGTGTGTCCCCTTAATGGAAGCCAAAGGTGAGCCTAGACTGTACTAAAGTATCTGTTTAACTTCTCAAACCAATCTTGAATTAATAACAATCAATAAGCTTCTGGGATATCTACTACAATGATGTCAATTACTTGCACAAATTTAGGGTGCGTCGCTATTCTGATCATCACATATTTGAGTTCTCCCATGACCTTGACCTGAGTTTTGTCTAGATGTATCACATGTTTATTTATTTTCATAGGAATTGTGTTCAATGTTTTGCAAATAGACAGTGGAATAACATTAGAAGATGCTCCTGATTCGACCAAACAATTATGGAGGTTTCTGTTGAAGACTACAAACGTTAAAAGGAATGGTGGAACAAAAGGTTTTCCCTTATTATGTTCAGAACATGCGTTCACAGTTGGTTTATTCCTTAGATCTATTGGAGTTGGACTTCCTCCTTGGTCAATACTTATTGTAGGATTTTCTACTGATTTCAAAGCTTGTAACATAAAATCCTTTTGCTGAGGGATTTTACATATCTCCATAACTGATATATTTTCCGTCAACTTCTTCAAATCTTCTACTATGTTGTAATATACCTTGGGAGATTCTCATGTATGGATGTTTATAGGGTTTATTCAAGGAGAAAAAGGTTCTTTTGGGTGATCGGGAGTTGGTTTTCATCCCGAATTTGGGGCTGTAGTAAGGTCGTTTGAGACAGATTGAACCCTACTTTGTGTTTGCATACCCAAGAATTCTGTGGGTGGTTCTTGAACCTCAAATAGGTCATCGGAAGGCATAGGTAGGTCAAGGTCCCATATCAACATAGTTGTTTCTTCTGGTGTATTGACTTCTTCTTGATCGACGATATTCATAACTGAGCTGCTTGATTGTTCGGTTAGGGAGACTTCATCTAGAAACCGGTTGGCCATCAAATTCATGGCATGCACCCATTGAGGGAAGTCTCTTTCAGAGTGATTCTCTTGGTGATAGGTGCATAAAGAGTTAGATGCTACATTTCCCAGATCAATGTTTAAGTTAGTTGGGGGAGGTTCAATCGCTTTGAATGGTGGATTTCTTTTGAAAAATGATTTACAGGTCCTTTGACCTTGGTTTCCTTCCCCTGCACTTCTCTTCATGTCTATGATTTCGTTTGATAGATTCTTGACCATGCGTTGTAGGTATTCTATGTCTCCACTCCCCTTTTCGAGACCTTGTTCTATTTGTTTCCCTGGGGGTATAGTCAACAGGAGTCCTCTCCTAGGAAGAGGCTAAACTTCTTTCTTAACTAATGAGACCTGGCCTTATTCACATCCTTTCATTTGGAACTCTATCATTTTGGCTTCTTCAAAATTCTCAGCTAGGACTGGTTTGGCATCCCTCTTCACAAACATGGAAATATAAGCTGGGAGAGCATTAGCATATACTTCAATTTGCAACTCCTTAGTAGGTTTAGCTTCAAGTTGAAATTTGTTTAAGATAGTGGTAAACCTTTTATTGAAATGTTTAACCTTCTCCTTTCAAATCATGGTGGTGGTGAACAATTCAGCCATCAAAGCTCCTGTAGTGGTTTCTTCTACAAATTTAACTAAAAAATCATTTTGAAAATTTGTCCAACTAGTTATGCACCCTACAGGTAAGTTAAAATACCACGTGGAGGCTAAGTTCTCAAAAGTGTAGGGGAAAATCCTGCATACTACGTCTTCATGTTGGACATTCATCAGTCTGATAGCTAGTATGAATTTTTTAATATGGTCTTTAGGAAATCTTGAGGTTTCAGGGTCAAATTTAGGAAGTAACTTCTTTGGATGTCGGGGAAGGTTATGTACTCATCCGAGTATGGAAAAAGAATCTCTGGCCAACCAAGGTTGATTATTCTATGGTGGGTTTCCCCTTTCTTCATCATGGTCATTGTTGTCTTCCATATATTCAAATCCCGAAACCGAGCATTCTAAGTTAAACCTTTCCTCTTCTGAAAAATCGTCTGGCTCAGAGAAGTTGTCGACTGGTGTTTTAGGAATTAGATTAAGAGGATGTTCGATTTCGATGAGGGATAAATCTATTAGGTCTTCTACTGTGTGCACAAAAACCTGTTCGGGGGACTCGACCACTGGTCTGCTTATTTTTTTTCTTCAAGGATGTAACAGGGCTAAGGGCAATGCACCGATCTAACGGGCATAAGCTCTTGTGATTCTTATGAATTAGTTCAATTCCTTGTGAGGAAGAGCATAGGGTATATCAGGGAACAAGCGTTCTTCCTTGCACTGGAGTGAGTTACTCATCTCAGTTCTACTCAGTGTGTGTCGGTTGTCTTGGGAATGACTGTTATCACACAGTTTGTAGTCAAGGTCAGATAGCTAGAAGGTAAGGACCAAACTGGAGTAACAGGATCTTCCCCACCCACTGTCACCTCGATGGGGAGCTCTTTCTATTTAGGGTGGCTAATCCCAAGGGAGATGTCCCTAGTAATCTGGGGTTCTGAAAGGTCCTAAGGTTTAAAGGATCAAGATGAGGGTTTCCTTTCATAGATTACTGCCAAGAGAGATAGTCAAAGTGAATACATTCCACTAAAAAAGGCACCTGTTTGTGAGACAAGGAAAATAAAACTAAAACGTGCAGGCAGTGGTTAGTACTTCAATTGCTAATGACTATCTTTAATATATATGAGCAATACTAAATGTAATTATTGACGAAGTCAATGATTGCAAATAAAGACAATGGATTATAATATTTCTTCTTCAATAAATACAAAATGATACTTGCATTCAATGTACAAAATCAATCCTTATGTTATCACAATGCATTAAATGTGCTCATACATATATTTTGTTGTTGCATCACTATGCTACCAAGGGTGACGTCAGCCCTAATCTATGTTAGTTTTGGTAGACAATGAGAAGAACGTTTTGCTAATTAAGCCAATGAAAATGATCAAGAACTCAAAGTCTATCCTCAGATGACCTAGCCGCAACTTTAGTACCAAGCAAAGGTTAAAAAGAGGCAAGACGTCATCAGCTAGTTAGGGTTAGTAAATCGCTAGGGTTAGTTAGGGTTTCAATTTATGAAAGTTTGAAAGATTGTTTTAACACCAAAGACTCAACGTTGCAATTTTTAGACCAGTGCCTAGGGTATTATGGAGTCAAGGAGTGAGACTAAAGGCTTGGAAGGATCTAAACCTAAGGACGAGAGAGTTAGGCTTAATGGTGCTACAATGGCAGGGCCACCAAGTCAAAACCCTAAGGGGAGGAGGCTCATTCTGGTGTAGCTTAAGCTAGGCCTCATGCTCCTCCCTCTTTCCTTAAGACTCTTTGGCAAAAACAGCTAGCTTTAAAATATAAATCTAGGGCTGAAAAGTGTTGTAGAGCCAAGGCTCTTCAAACCCTAAAAGGTGAAAACCCTAGGTGTAAACTTAATTAGGCCTAGGACGTCTTCCTTCTTCAACTTATATTCCAAATCTAACTCAGAAAAAGAAGAACTAGTGTAGCAATGGCTAGGCTATATTCTTCTAAATCAAATGGCTAAACAAGTTTTTATCATGGGGATATAAGAAAGGACCTACTTGTGTGCTTGCTCCCTAGGGTTTCAATGATTAAGCATAAAAATAACAATGTAACCATACATGTAAGATATTAAACCTACAACCATTCAATCAAGAAGTTTTTTATGAAAAATACACTTACAAATTCATGAAGAGCTTATCAAACCCTAGTTGTAACACCTTATGTTAACTCCCAAAATGAAACCGTTCCTTCGGTTAAGTTTTGTAGTGGATATCATGGATTTTGGTAGTTTCTTCAAGTTACTTCAAGTTTTTATAGCTGAGAAAATTTTTGGTTTTGGTTTGTCCTAGAAAATAATTGACCCATAAAGTCTTCTTTTGCAAAATTGTCATTTTTCACTTTCCACAGCTAACGTGTTTCCAAAAATTCATTGTGCGCTATGGAAAGTGCCCACTTTCAACAACTAAGGAGTTCTTTTCATCAGTTGACGCACTTTTGAAAGTGACAAATCTTAAAATGTTTGACAATCAGTTCATCGGGTGGCGCACTGTGGAAAGTACATGCTTTCCACAGCTAAGGAGCGGTTTCAATTCATATGACGTGCTGTTGAAAGTAATTACTTTCCGCAGCTAAGGAGTGTCTTCTACAACACGGTGCGCCGTGGAAAATGCATACTTTCTGCAGCTAACAGGGGTTTTCAAAGGGGTCACACGCTGGTGAAAGTGGCAAGCAAGCGTTTGGCAGAGGCGTTTTCCACAGGCCGTTGCTGCACAAAGCGGGAATCACGTGCGTGATATCCACGTAAGACAGTAATCATGATGTGATCACCCCCACGTCAGAGTAAATCCAAGGCATGCGCTGATAGGAGTGGGAAATCATGGAAACTCAATCATGCATGTCAAGATATCACTGTAATTTGAATCTGCTCCAGAACCCATGCTCAATGCTCATCACATCCGGAATGGAAAGTTCATGTTCGGTGATGCAGGTACAGAGGAGGTACCGCCGGCCTAACACCATCAAATCAAATAGAGGTTTCATATCACAAATTGTTTCCAAAATACTGTCGAAGTTTTCATTTGATTCAAAACAGAGCCGAAGCCCAGACTGCTTTCAACAGCGCAAAACGTCGGCTTGACTAGGAAATTACAGGGATTACATTTGTTAAGTTTTCCAGCTGCAAAATGGTGAGAAAATGCAGTGGCGCTTTACTCAAGTGAGAATTGGATAACATATCCTTTTTTCAATCGCATCCTGAGGTCCAGAGGCATTTTTCAAATGCAGGGTGTATGGAATTTGCATAAAGATTATAAGTTGGGTGCCACCAGGCCACGGCTGAAGCCTTTGCCAAGAATTTTGATGGAAAAAAAGCTCGCATCGGCTCTGTGGAGATCAAAGTGGATGAGGCTGTCATTGCTGCAGCTACAGGATTGCCAAGAACTGGTCAAAAATGGTTTAAAACCACCGCTCCTAAGAATCTGGATTTCAGGGTCTCTTTGAAAGATGGGTACAAGCACAAAGCGTGGAGAAAAGGTATGCTCATTTCATATCTAGATGAATAGTGGAAAGAATTATTCAAAGGCATTCAATTATACATTACCTCAGAAGGAAGATATGATAAATTGATGATGAACCACTTTAAACTCATGGACCACTTCACAGGCAAAACCCCCATCAATTTGCCTTATTTCTTATATCACAGTTTGACTAAGGTATGCAAGAGAATTAGAGCTCAACCTTTGAGTGTGAAAACCACTCTATGTCACTTAGGCCTCATTAAATTGATTCTTCTGCAAGAATTGAAACAACAGGGGAGGAGCTGGGAGCACTTTCATTTCTGGGAAGGCTTTGAAACCCAGAATCAGACTGCAAATGAACAGATGGCTGGTGCAAAGAAACAATCATCCCCTCAGAGTAGTTCAAGAAGAAGAAGGGCTTTACCTAAACCTTCAGAAGATAGATTATATGGACTGGAGCCTCACAGGTCAAAGAGAAAATTAAATTTTGAGCAGGCAACAGAGCAGACTACACAGCAAGATACAGGGCATCCAACAGAGAAGAGTGCAGGCAAGAATATACTTAACTTGCCTTATTCAGATTCTGAATCTGAGCAACAAATTCAATGCCCTGCTATTAAGAGTTATGAGCAATCAGCTGAATGTGCACAGAATTATCAAACTTTTAGTCAGATAGAGCAGGGAGAATCATCAAAAAACCCTAGGTCAAACAAGTCTCAAAGGATCAAACATCTGAAGGAAGTAATTGCCCAGCAAGAAGTCTTGGAGCAGGTGATTAAGGATAGGTATAAAAAATTATCTGAGAACTTTGCTAAGACAAATGCAACTTTTGAAATATTGGCCAAGGAGAGCATTAAAGAGAAAAAGAGGAAGAAAAATCTCACCAAAGACTACAATAGCTTGTGGTGGCTTTCCAAACGCCTCAAAAGGCAGATCAGGAGGCTAAAACAAAAATTGAAGGAAAGATCTCATCCAGACCTAAAGGTTCTTGCTCAAGTTGTCGTTAATATGCAAGGTGAGAAGTCAGATGCTCATTGATTTTGGTTTCAAATCAATTTCGAAGGTAAAAACTCTTTTTTGTGCACTATCGGGACTTTCAACAGCGCCAGGCTACTATTTCATTACCCGTTAGCTGTGGAAAGCGACAACTTTCAACAGCTAACCCATGAAAAACTCAAACGGTTGCGCTGTTGAAAGCTTGGCAAGCAAGTTTTGAGGCCGAAAATGCAACAGTTTATTTCAAACATGTTTTGAAGATATGCCAACGTATCAGTAGACTGTTAAATCACATACAAGAAGTTCAACCTCAGGGATTCGAGGGATTTTGGTTACACATTCAAAATCATTTCCTAAAAACTCGACCATGAATATTGGAAAATCAAACAGTCATATACAGGTGTCATGTTACTTCACCACATTGCAGATGCTGAAATATGGAGGAGGCAAATGGCGATTTTGAAGACTGAATATAGATCGACCACTCAGTTCAGTTGTTGAAGACTTTAATTTCAAATTTGTTTAAATAGAATAGAATTGTTTTTATTTAATAACAGATCCATGTTTTTAGGATCTGTGTAATTGTTTGTAAGGGCTATAAATGCCTGTTCTGATATCAAACAATGGTTCGATTTTGGATAGAGAAATTGGCTACTGTACTCAGACTTTTTATGTTAATACAAATCACAGGTTCCTTTCAATTTTGATGTCACCTTTCCATCTTTCTTTCTGCATTATTATCTGTGTTGTCAAGCTTTGAATGGTTTTTATACCATTGTTTAGCTCATAGCCTGATAATAAGTTTCTTGATTGTCTCTTAGACCCTACACTGTACTGGTTTAGTTACAATCTGTTCTTCACCCACTTTAAAGTTATTTGCTAATTAATCAATCTTTGAGAGCACTGTCTATTTGTTTATCATTTTCATGTTTGAATGCCATTAGCTGGATTGAGTTATCCCATTGATCCACATTCACAAAATACAAAAACATTCATTTCTTAAGTTACCAAGCACCTTTGGTCTGCAACCACAAATGGTTTCTTGGAGTGATAACAAATTGGCGCCGTTGCCAGGGAGAGGAGATCGAAGCTCAGCTTCTCTGGGAGACGACATAGATCTAATTCTTGATGATAGACAAGAAGTAGACACTATCAGGTTGTACATTTTCTATCTGGCAACTCCATCGTAACGAAGTGGCTCCAAAAAGAGCTCACACCAGGGAAAACCTAGAAGGCCCATTGACATCAGTTCCTGATCCAGAAAAAATCATCAACAAGGGTAAATATTTACACAGACAGGCTTCTGGATCTGCAAGTGCAATTGATTCGGGTATTCCAATCGATACTCACCCTTTCATATCTGAAAAGTCTTTTGTTGAAACCCAAAATTCCCAAGAAATAAAAATTTCATCTCAAGTGTCTAAAGTAGAAGAACCTTCTTTGTCTTCTAACATTATTGATTCTGTCCTTGAGGTTGATATTTCATCCCATCCAAAAGAATTGAATACTGAATCCTCCCCGCAGAAAGAAGATTCCTCTTCATCTCTTTTTGATTCATCACCTAGAAAACCTTCGATAGGTGTTTTACACACTTACACAAATCTGCCCGTCCTCGAAGAAATTCTCCATGATTTGTCCTCTAAAGGAGAAGAAAATCTAGCTTTGTTTCTTAGTCAGTTCTATAAAGCCTCTTACTTTCCACCTACTTCCGAAAATTCTGCTCAGGGTGCAGTAAGACAACAATCCTTTTCTAACTCAAGCAACTCACTTCCTCCATCCCCTCCTACGAGTTCTTCATCTCCTTTATCATCTCCTACAAGTTCCTCATCTGTATCAACCACCAAAACTGCCATGGCTGCCCCTTTGACTAGAATGGAACAAATCTTGGCAAACAGATATGCTCCACTTGTTTTTCCAAATTCCTTGTCTGCCATGCCAACTGGTGATTACCAGAAGTACATGCCAAAGTTTACAGGAGCAGGGGAGTATACTGTTGAAGAACACATTGAAGCATTTTATGCTTATGCAGAGAACATAAATATTTCTGAAGAAGATGTGTGGACTAGAGTTTTTGTTCAGAGTCTGGATGGCCAAGCCCGAAAATGGTTCAAAGAGATACCAGCGAATTCAATCACTGGCATTGAACAATTGGATGAAGTTTTCCTGAAGCATTGGGGAGAAAGAAGAGACCTGTTGTACTACATTTATGAGTTCAGAAATTTGAAGAGAGGAGATGGAGAATCAGTCTCAGACTTTATCAAGAGATTCAATAAAATGTTTGGTAAGATCCCTGCTGAGATTAAACCAAGCGATGCAGTGGAAAAAATCACGTTTTCTGCTACTTTTGATGCAGAATTTTGTCTTATCCTTAGAGAAAGACGATCAGCCACACTTGCTTTAATGCAAGATGCCGCTCTCGAAGTTGAGTCTAACATAACAACATCACAACAGCTCAAAGGAAGGGCTGAGAAGAAGAAGTCTGCTGTCAAGTCCTCTTCTTCCTCTAACAGTAAAATGGAAAAAATGTCTAAGCTGTTGGATAGTCTAACATCAGAAATGTCAAAGTTGAAAGTTCAGAATCAGCCACCACCAAGAGCAAAAGAATCAAACACTTTTGCACCCAGAAATCCAAATGCTTTTCCCTACAGAAGAAATAATCCACAAACTCAGATTTTGCAAAGAGATAGGAATGCTAATGAAGATCAGAGGATAAAAGTACGTCTTCAGAATGTAGTAATGGATGAGGAAAATGTTGAAGATCAAGAAGAGGTGGAAGGTGACATTCATTGTGTCGGAGAAGAGACAGGGAAGTATTTTCTAACACAACAAGATTATGAGGAATCATTAATGACTCAACAGACAGAAGATGATCCCCTCGGTGATGACATCATCATAGCAGAGGATAAAAATAGATACAACCTTCGATCTAAGTCTAATGCTGCTCAAGCAGATGCATCAGTCCCTCCTACAGAGACTGTTTCCCCTGTCAATCAAAAAGCTCATACATCAGAAGATCAGCCAGCAAAGTCTTCAAAGGAGAAAGCATCAGCTCCTCCCAAGAAGATTGTTGTCCCTGTCAGCCAACAAACTTCAGAGAGTCAATCTCCTGTTGAACAACAGAAGAATCAGGAAGCCCATTCCATTCAGGTAAAAATTTCTGATAAAACTGTTGATAAGGCATCATATTCCTTTAATTTTGAGGCTGAATTACAAAAGATCAAGATTCCTATCCCTCTTGTTGAGCTGATGAAAAATGAGATGTTTAAAAAAGATATCCTCAAAACTTTAGATCCTCAGTCAGTATCTAATTCTGCTGATATCCTCAACATTTATGACGATAAGCCAACCATTACTCTGGGCCAAATGGTAGAAGACCAAGATGAAAGCTATCCTCCCTTCTATATCTCTTTAAATATCCATGAAAAGACACTGCATAATTGTTTGTTGGACTCCGGTGCTTCACACAACTTGATGCCCAAAGCTGTCATGGATGAGCTTGGGTTGGATATCACCAAGCCTTACCATGACCTCTTCTCCTTTGATTCTCGAAAAGTCAAATGCCTTGGGATGATTAAGGATTTGGCTGTAACCTTGACCCAAGCATCAATGAAGACAATGGTGATGGACATAGTGGTGGCTGACATACCTCCAAAATTCGGATGTCTTCTATCAAGATCATGGATGAAGAGACTAGGTGGCACTCTCCAAATGGATCTTTCCTATGCTACTATCCCTGTTTTCGGAGGGGTGAACAGAAGGATTTACAGGTAATCTCAGTTGGCATATGTGATTAGTGATGAGAAGAATCCATCCAATCATCCTATTTATGCAGTCGACACGGATATGGGATCTTGTATCTTGCAATTTGATGATTCACTGCCCGATACATTGCTGCTCAGAAACCCTCAGATCAGATCACAGTTCAGCCCACAGAAATAGCAGAAGATGATCTCTGGACCATGTTTTTTGATGGTGCTTGCACCAAGGAGTCAGCTGGAGCAGGAGTGGTATTCATTTCTCCCTCTCAGAAAACTTCTCATTTGTCCTTTAAACTTGATTTTAAAGTGACTAATAACATTGCCGAGTATGAAGCACTACTTTTAGGACTGAATGTAGTAAAGGAGAAAGGCATTAAAAAATTACAGGTGTTTGGAGATGCAGATCTGATTATTCAGCAGGTGAATAAGTCCTTTCAAGACAAGCATGTCAGGCTGAAGGCATACAGAGATGAAGTGTTGGAAGCAATTAAAAAATTTGCAGATTTTAAAATTACATTTGTGCCTAGAGCCATGAATGAATTGGCTGATTCATTGGCTGTATCTGCTTGTGCATTTATACCCCCTCTGCCTCACAAATTGTCTTACGAAATTCAAATCAAACATAGGCCCTCTCTTCCTGATAATGTAAAATTTTGGAAAGTTTTTGAGGACGATGCTGAACTCACCCGATTCCTTGCAGTGATAGATGAGTTTGCAGATCTGCAGATTGATCAGGAGAACGAACATGATGATGAAGTTGAGCAGTGTTGGCAGCCAATCATTTTTTTAATTTCTCTTAAAAAACGCTTCCTACACTCCTTGTCTCATCAATGAAAAGTCATCGTTGCATTGTGCTTCTAGGCTTTTGTTTCATTTTTGCGACAATTGCAATTTAGTCTCTATTTAATTTTCACAACTGTA
>CBVK0100670024.1:0-16370 GCA_900067695.1 Picea abies
ATTCTCCAGGCGTGAATGCAGTATATGAGGCAAAACTTAGGCTTAATGACTTTTTGAGGGTTTGGTGCATTGCTTCCCTTGCTTTTGTCACCATGGGGTTAGGAAAAACCACTCAACATCAAAAATCATGAATTTTCCTTTTCCTTTCCTTTCCTTGAAACTAATTTGCAAAAATTAAATATTATTTACAAACCAAAATACACCCAGAGTGAAAAATTTCTAGTCACCAGATGATACTATGAATTATAGGGTTATAACAGATCCAATCATTTGTATTTGTAGTTTTGGGTAAGGGTGTACCTCCATGCAGTATTCCAATTATTCTATGGATTGGTCCTCTAGTGATGTCAACTGGGTAATTTAAACATAGGTATCCATTATGATACCGGTTGATAAGATACTTGGTAGACTCTTCTTTCCAACCATTGAACTTGGCAACTTGTGACACGCCTAGGATATGTTTGATTCTCTCTTTTTCAAGAACCGTTTTTTCCTCTTTCCATTCTCCTTCTTCCATCCCCGAGGAAATGAAATTCTGTGAGTGCCATGACCAATAGACTTCTTCCATTCTTGATGCACATATGTTTTACAATCATACTTCAAGCTTGGTTGCAACTGGTTTATCAAGATGATTTTTTGTTTGTGGGTCGGTCAGAGGATCGACTGCTTGCCCCTCATCCTAGGAATTTCTTCACTTTTTTGGGGATTGGTTCATTGGGGGCTGGGTTGCACAATTGTGTTTCCTTGGACTTAATTAAATAGATTCTTGGTTGAAAATAGAAGTGAGGGAAAATCGTATGCTTCATCTAAATTTGTAGGTGGGGGATGGAGGAGAGACTTTAATTCTACCGGTGGGGATATTAATTCATCCACCTCGATGTTGGTTTCAAGATTAAATTTGTGTTCGTGTGAGGTGATTTGTGCATTGACAACAATGTGAAGGACGAGATTGTGCTGTCGAGTATTAATATCATTAATGTATTCATCTGATTTAATTATACTGATTATGTTTATTTTATTTTCTTGGGATACATGCTTGATTTGATCGGTAGTTGATATGACTGTTTGGTCGGGTCAAGCCTTCTAGAGGTTGGGGGTTCTTTGGTCAAAGATATTGGTCACGATACCTTTTGATATTTGGTAAATTTTATTAATACTTGGTATTTTAAATCCATTCTTACAATTTCTTATATGCTCACTCACTGGATGTCTTCCTCACTCGATTGATCGACAAAATTCCTACTTGATCAACAACAATAGGGATTGTGTGAATTGAGAAGCATGTTCTAGATTTTTTGATAGGTATTTCCTTTATTGACCAACATTCTATAGCTTAGGCTTCATAATTATCCATCTTCCATTTGTACAATCCCGTATCTGAATTTTGGCCCAATGACAGTGGAGACCGAACTTGTATTTCTCCTTCAATATTAAGTTCGACATTATCTTTTCATTCATGCATCACTTGGTATAGTTTATCTTCTTCCTAGGCCTCATCCCATGTCTCAACCCATGGGTTTCCTTCTTTTGGGTCTAGGGGGATTATACTTTTTCTTCCACTTCCTTTCAACTTGATCTGGTCTCTTTCTAAAGATATTGTGGCTTTCATATTCTGACCCCGTGGTCTTCCTACTAGTGCGGGATAAGGGGGAATGCCTTCGAATAGGTTTATGACTTATAGGTAGACTCTTGTCGAAATTCCCATTATAGAAGTGATGACACTTTTGAGCATGCAAATTTGTTCGATGAATATTTGGTCGGTTAGTTTTAAGTTGTTCATTGTCAGTTGTAGCATGGGTCTTCAGAGTCAAATCCATGTTTCTTTGGGAAGGATGTTCACTTGTGATACAAAACCAACCATGACTTGTTTAATCACGTGTCCATCAAATTCTAGGTTGACTTGAGAATCAAAGTCACTCATGGTTATGTATTTAGAAAAATTCCTTATACTTTTCACTGGTCTTTGATTTTCTTTAAATTATCTCAATATATTCAGTAGGTCGATAAGGCATCCTACTGGTTGTTTTTATTTTAGTAGTTGTAGAAATTATTCAATGGAAGTGTTTGAAATATTCGATCTTCCTTCATTTGATTTATCCTGGTTGATATTTTTAAATAAGTTATCACTTATTGCATGATCCTTTATTCTTTTTTGGGGTTAGGATATGGAACTCTGTTTCCTTGTCAATTTGGTGCCTCCGGTTAATTATGTTTATTCGCTCCCAATATTGTGACCACATGGAGAGTTTTTGAATTCAAAATATCTTGTTTCATAACTGTATGTAAGAGGTTTACATTTCTCTTGGTCATGAATTTTTCTAGCACAATCAAATAGTCTTCTAGGGAGTGATATCCTACTCCATTAATATTACAGAAATTTAAATCAGTTATGTCTTTTATTAGGCATTATGGACTGATGTAGTTTTTTTTCCATCATTTAAAGAAGTTGTATTGTCCTCGGTCGCATCCTCTTCTGAATTTTCCTCATCCTCCTCTACCTCGACCTTGGTATCCACCTTGACCATGACCTCTATAGTCATTCCCTTGGTTGACTTCTTGTGTATGATAGACTGAGTGGATATTCGTTTTGTTTTCACCATTCAACTAACATTCTTGGGTGGAATGCTTATTTTCTTCACATATATGACACCACGTGGGATGTACAATTCTTAGATTGTGGGAATAGTATCTTGTTGCATGATTGGTCAAGGCTTCAAAGATATCACAATAAGTTTTTCTATGGATGTTCTTGACTCCTGGGTCTAAGGCATCACTAAATTTGCAATGGTCTTTTGTGTGTCCTTCACTAGAAACAATGGTACAACATAATTCATTGCAATCAATTGATATTTTTTTAATTGTCTGTTGTATTTATGTGATCTTGTCTTCTAGTATTTTTTTAGCGCTTGATGAATTAGCCAAGCCTTCATTGTCCATTTCAATCCTCTAATCTTTTTTGAGGATTTATTCACATGTTGAAAGGCCGTACATCCTCAATGGAGTTATGATATTTTGTAATATTCCTGCTACATACCACTGTACTAGCAACTTTTCATCGATTGGGTATAGTATTTGACTCAATAAACCCTTAAATATTTTGTCATATTTGCACACAGTTTCACTTAGATTCTTCTTGATTTTCTTAATTTTTTTTGTTTCCATATGGCTTATCTCTTATGTCTTCAAAAATGAAAGAAAATTTGTTTTATTTTTTTTTCCATACATGTTTGATTGTCGGTGAAATTCATAAACTAGGTAAGAGCTCTGACTCAAAGCGCAGCTCCAAACTAAGCCATTTATTTTTCTTTGTCGACTATATATGTAGCATCCCAAAATTTATTACAAACGAACCAATGTCATTTGGGATCTTTTTTGCCTTCGTAAATAAGGATGTGATTAAGTCCCATTGTTGGCTTCTTTTTATAAATTGGAATTATTACAAGATCTTAAGTCAAAGTTGACTTGGAGGTTGATGTAGTAATATTTTCTGGAGTCAATGTCAAGATATTTGACTCAATCAATGTAATTTTTGGATGTTCTTTAGGTGAGATATATTTGAATTCTAACTATACTCATTCTTGGTTTAGGAATGAGTCCTCTGTCTGGAAAGATTTATCTATATACTCCACGAATTGTCCTCTACAGGGTCGCGTCGATTCACTTTCACTATTTGTTGAATTTGAATATTCTAGAAGCCGATTTGACAGGGGGGTGGCATCCGTGAGATATATTACATGAATGATTATGTCTTCTGGTCAAATATGGATATTTTCTTGTGCTTCGATTAACACTGCATCTCTTATTTGGCCATTATTATCGGTTTGACACCACACCCATGGTGACTATGTATCTATATTATTTTTTTGTTGGTTAAAGTCTGTAATGTGTGGACTAGGACTTCTCATAGGATAAAGATAGTTAGCAGGTCTTGAACCATCGATTTCCATATCGACTTGATCATTAGCTTGTTGGGCGCCATCGGCTGCCATACTCAATCACAAGATTTCAATCCTCCCAAAATCCATCAAGGCACTCTCAAGGGTTGTTCCAGTGAACTTTCATGCTTGTGTAGGTTTTCTGAGTTATTTTTTATCCTTTTCCTTATGTAACTCGTCTAGCTTCTTTGTCCTTTTATCTCACTCTATTTTTTGGATATGAGTTGAGATTTTGTGAATTTGCATTTGTTGTACATATTTATCACTTGGGCATGGTTTGAATTTGGCTTCGAATTCACTTTTAACTTTGAATTTGATCTATCTAGTTCTCTCACGGATCATCCAACCCCCCGATGTCGACTTGACTTACTCGTGCTTGACGATGTTTATTATTTTAACTGATTTCATTTCTTTAAGAAGTAATCCCAATCTTCTTGGGTATCTTTGCAGTTAGATTCCAAGAATTCTTCCCACTATTCTTGTCTTTGTCTCCAATTGGAGTTTGAAGGAGGATATTTCAAGGGAGGTCAATACTCGACAATGTCACCGACTCCCTTGTCTAGGAGGAATTTATGCAGTAGAGAGGGGACAATACAAATAAATTCATTGTGTAACTTAATATAGAATTTATTCTCGATAGTCTTGATTGATTCTCGGTATTTGACCGCTTGATCTTCAATATAGTCTTTTACAATCCTATTGAACCACTCATTCATATTTTTTCTTCCTCTATTTATGATCTGGTGCATCAAATTCTCATAAAGAGTGATTTTGAGAATTAGATTGAATGATGTATTTGTACAATGCTTCTAGTATAGCCTCCAAGAATTGCACGTGTGTTTATGAATAGAAGTGCATGCAGGATTATGCTAGAGTCAGTTGGTTCCTTCGTGCATAATTTCTAATGTAATTGTTGATTTTGTGCTCCCACTATTCACATATGTCTATTAGAGTTAACATCTATGTTCTATTTTCTTTAATTCCTGCTTGAGTTCAGAACTACCGACAATGAAACCAATGTTGTAGTCAGGGAGAAAGTACGAGAAGTTTTCCAGTAGATCCTTACATAGAGAAATAAAAGTTATAGAATCATATATAGAAGAAAAAAAGTATACAAATAGACATGCACAATAGTGGGATAACCATCAAATCATTTTATTATATGTATCCAAAACAACCTTTGTCTTTCCATTACATGATGATGTATATATATGTGTGATGTACAGTTACTAGTTGGTTACATTCCTTAACTGTCGCATCAGTCGATTATAACTTTCTATTCGACCGACTTCCCTAACTGAATACTACATTTGACTCAAACAATGGGTCTATTCCCATGTTGTAGGGGAAGAGCCAACTAGCCCCTACAACATGCATTCTCAAAGTGGGGTCTACCCCTGCCATTGTGTATTGCACAATATTGTTCCTTGGTGTCACTAACTGATTCTAGGTTTTCATACTACTTCCACTACTCTTACTACCCTTACTCTTATCCTTGATTCCTTCACTACCTACAAGTGTTTGCGACAAATATTCAGATCTCGGACACACACACGAGGTCATGGGTTTGACGCAGAGTTTGGCCTGTGTGGGATGTAATGGATCTCCTTCTGTGAGACAGATACAAATGTCCTTTTCCTTTTCATCTATGCACAATATTCCTTCAATATGGAGTAATACACTAGTGTCTCTTTCCTCAACCTCACTCTGTTTCTCTTCTCTATCATCCAATGTCCTCTTCCTACTATAAATAAATACTTTTCCACTACGTAATAATCCAATCTCTTCTTTTGTCGCACATTATTATTCTCTCGTCATCCTTAGTCCATTTTTTCCTCATCTATTCCTTCTTGCATCCCCGTTATCCATACTCTCATGCCATCCCCTAGTCATCCCCTAGTCCCTCTATGCACGTGAAGGAACCTAAGTGATAAGGTGATCAGATTCCATCTTCATAACCCCCTTATCACACATCAACATATTGATGCAAGTAGATAGTGATTTCAAATATCTTCCATACATACCTTTCAAGAAATCTCTTTCAACAACACTATATGACTAGGTACAATCTATAGAAAACTCAGTAATATAAGCCCCCAGTACACTATCCATCCAAAAATTGACTGCGCATAAGATCCAATTACTTCTAGTATTAACTTGTTGAGTAAACACAGGGGTCTAATTCCTTAGAACAACATTTTGGAATGTTCCATTATTTTTAGCTAACCTTTGTAACCACTCAGCCAAGACTATCAAGAAATCAACAAAGAAAATCCCATCTAAGTGTGTAATTACATACCTCTGTAGCCACTTCTTCGAGCTAATCTGTGGGTTCTTATTCCGATCTCTAGCAAGATCATGCTCCTTTGCCTCTAACCATTCTCCATTCTTTTCCTTAGTCGGCCTCCGCATTCCCATTAGTCACAAATCTCGGTCCTGGCAACAAAACAATTTTTTGGAGTGAAATGGGAAGACCCATGGTTCAACATGAATTCACCAACAAAACCCTCAGATACCAGCCCTTTCAAAATCACCTACAAGCAGGTGAAGTCTCACCTGAGGTATCTATGGGAACTGTGGGAACCAGGTTTCCATAGTGATGAAGGAATGGGAGACAATCCTCATAACCATTATACTTAGCATTAGTTCATTATACCTTATATCATCTACGCATAACCATAATAACATGTAACATATTCAAAATAATAAACATATATCATATGCATGCAATAAACAAAACAACAAAAACATCATGACACATAGACACCATATTTAACGTCACCCAAGATGGGCTATGTCCATAATGGTTGACTTCTTATTATATTATTCAAAATAATCCATTACAAAATATGTGCACTGTGCTCATACATTATTCCCTTGTCATTCTCCTATCCCTCTATCTCTCTATGTCGCTCTAATTCTTGCATACTCGCATATATTCACTACTTCTTACTTTCTGAATCTCTCACTCTCTACTCTATCCAAAAACCCTTACATATTTATACAATTACAATTGGTATTAGCCCTTTTCAATGGACCCAAAATTCCTAACTTCCACCAATGATATTCCTCCTTTTGCATGCACTGGTCCCGAAAGTGCACCAACTGTCTTTCCTTCTTTTGCATGCTTTTTGCAGTTCCAAAAACTAGACCCAAAATCCTGTCCCAACGAGATGAATTGCATGGAGAAATTTTCTTTACTAAGTTGGATCTTCATTCAGGATATCATCAAATCAGAATGAGGTAGGAGGACATTCCCAAAACAACCTTTAAAACACATGAAGGTCATTATTAGTTTTTGGTTATGCCATTTGGACTCACTAATGCACTATCAACATTTCAAAATTTGATGAATTCTATTTTCAAACCCTTCCTTAGAAAAATTGTGTTAGTATTTTTTAATGATATACTAATCTATATAAAATCATGGGAAGAGCATGTACAATATGTTGACAAAGTATTACAACTTTTGGAAGAGTAACAACTTTATGCAAAACCTTCCAAGTGTGCCTTTGGGGTTCAGGAGGTGGAATAATTGGGTCATATTGTATCTCATGAAGGTGTAAAAGTGGACCCTAACAAAGTTAAATCTATGAAGGAATGACCAATTCCAAAAACCTTGAAGAAACTTAGAATATTATTAGGATTGACAAGATATTACCGCAAGTTTGTCAAGAACTATGGTCAAATAGCGACAACTCTAACAAAATTATTAAAGAAAGAAGCATTTTCTTGGACTAAAGAAGCAACCAAAGCTTTTGAAAAAATTAAGGAGGTTATGTGTTGATCTATAAACTGCCATGGATATTCCATTGGAACAATTTGTCACAGCATATCTAATAAATAAAACTAAAATCTACACTATGAAGGTTAAATTTCTTTATATTCTAAAATCTTTAGTTAATGATTTTCTACTTATGCATGAAATATCTGAAATACAAAAAAGTAGAGAAAAATAAAATAAAATCACACACCATCCACAAAATAACACAGATTTTTCCTCTGGGAAAACATTACAGGAGAAAACCCAGCCAAAAGGTGAGGTTTCTTCTTATTGGGCCCTCTATTTTTTAAGAGAACCTGATTTTGCGGAAAGACCAAAGTTTTGTGGGAAAACACAATAGCACAATGGAATATTAGAAGGGGTAGAGAACAAATGGGATAAGCGGAAAATTTAACTGCAAGAGTGCCAACAATGAAAATAAATCATGCGCCAGTTGGAGGAGAAACTAGAAAGAGCCAGAAGCTTCGAGCGCATGTAAAGAGAAAACAGGAAAAGCAACATTCCGCGAAATAAAGAAAAGGCAATAGTGGAATCAAGAAGTCAAGAAGTGCTCGAGGGAAAACTAGAAATACGGGAATATGTAATGGGAAAGGGTTGGTTGGTTGTTGGTCGTATTTTGCGATGTTAGATTGTTGTTTCTAGTATTATTATTGTTTTCCTATGTTATCAAGCTATCACCATTGTTTTTATTGGGTCTGGTGCGATAAGCTATTGTAATGGGTTTGTGAGAATAATTGTTCTTACATAGTAGAAATAGATTCTATAGTGGGTATTGGAACATAGAGTGTGACATATAAGATATGATACAAAGGATATACTCATGGGATCATGAATTATGAGATATTGATAATATAAGAGATCATTTGGGCCATAATATTTTTGTTATGATGTGTATGACACTATGTTTTCTTCATTGCACAATTATTTATGTATTATGTATTTGGTATATATCCATTATCTTTGATGTATGGACTTGTCTGTATGATGCACAACTTGGTTAATCTATTGTTTATATCATTTTAGAATCTTGGTGATATAATTCTTTATATGTTAAAGCATGAATTTGCATTGTGTTTCCCCAGACCTGGTGATACATCCTCTCTGATTCACTTCACCTCACACAAGTTTTGATTGTGCTTCGAGTGAGACCTCCTTCCATTGTCAAAGATTTAATATGCCAACTCTACTAGACTAGAACGATATATTTGTTGGTAACCTCCTAGAACCCCAGTCTCCAATTTTGCATCAAGAAATGGATATGTTTTCAAGACCATATTTAAAGTGAGTTTTTAGAGGATGAAACATCACATGTTTAAGTCTAACACTAAGAATTGGGGGAAAAGAAGGTGTGATGAGTTTATATTACAAGAAGTTGAGTTATGACACAAAATTTTGAGGGGTTTGAAGAGTGTTTTATTTTATTCGGAACCTACGAGCGACTAGTACAAGATATTTTGGATTTGATTCCTGAAAGAGGTATTTCATTGGATCGACCAACTGCAAGAAGAACCAACATTCAAAGATTGATTTAAGATAAGTTATAATTGGATTTATGAGCATTTAGCATCTCTTCACCAGCTAGATCATCAGATTTCTAGAGCCGTGGATTTGTAGGTGGAGACCACCTCAGAAGGATATATTATTGAATTTTCTGCAAAGAAAAACTAATATTTTTCAAAATAAGAAGTTGTATTCAATGAAGGAGATTGAGGAAGATTGTTGGAGGAAATCCCATTTTGGATTAAAATTTTGCTTGTGGAAGAGGGGATGTTACCTATTCTAGCTAAAATGGTAGCATAAACCCTTGTGCATGAGGGGCAGGTGATTCAGACGAGGGTTCATGGGATATGTTCTGAACGTTCTTGAAGTATGGGGGGTCATTAAGAGAAGAGTGAAAGAGATGAATGGACTTAGTGGAGGGATGATATGATTGAAAATAGATGAGAAAGTTGATGAAGAGGCTTGATCAGTCATGGTAGGAGATCGACTTTGAGGGTAGTTATATAAGAGATTTAGAGAAGTTACGGGAGTTGCAGATGCGAGGAAGGATGACCAATCGATGGTTGCAGGAGAGTTTTGGAGAGAGAGGTGAAATATTTGGAGGAAATGGACAAGAGGAAGGAAATTCGAAATAAATAATAAGGATAGGTGCCACCTCTGAAGAAGAAAACTCAGCCATAATCTCTGACGAAGTTGTGGGAGAATCAGATCCTGTGAAGCCAGAATATGTTGAATCGCATCACAAAATTGATATGGTACTATATACTCATGTGAATCCCCAGGTTAAATAATTCCATTTCGAAGGAAAAGGAACCAACCTCAAATCACTCAGTCCCTCAATGCTATCTACAAATCTGGTAAATTTTGTACTAAATTGTTTAGTAGTTTCTGTCATTTCTAATCCTTATAATCTAGCAAGTTCAAGTAGTAGTAGTGGAAGTGGGGAAATTTCTTTAGTAATATCAAAACCAAGACCCTTAGGGTTCATTTTGATAGGATCTCCAAGTTCTCTGATGGAAATTCAACAAGCAGGATCCCTCACTCGATACCTAGATTTTTGGGGTAATGGGGATGAGGATGTTAAGAAGCATTGGTTTATGTGTGAAGCCATCTGTAGGTCTCATGGAAATCTAGATGCCAAAAAAATGGTCGATTTTCATACCACATTGACATGATGATATTCAAAATGGTACATGCAATCCATTGAACAAGGGAATCCTCAAGGACATGCTTTCATTCTTGCATAGGTAAATTAGAGGTTTATAGCTGAATTTCTCTTACCATAGTTAGAGAAACAGGATCTCTCTGAGTTGTTGGAGATAAAAAAGAAAGACATCGAGTATACCTGGGAGTATAACCAAATATTTAAGGATGTGATAGGGAAATTGGAAAACCCCATCCATGAAGACCACCAACGAGAATGGTTTATACAGGGGTTGTTACCATTGACCTGGATCCCGTTAACCAAATAGAGGATAGATACATTAGGGGAATCCTTAAAACAAGCAATGAAAATTGAAGCGATGGTTGACTATCTTGGAAGCTTGCAGGTGATGAGACCAACTGAGGACACTAATATTGTGCAGTTGCAAGTCCATATTTTTGCGTCACCCGACAAATATTTAAGAGTATACCCTCTCTAGAGAAGGTTAAATGTAGGTATGGTGTACCAGATGCTACACTAAAGGTCATATAACGTAGAATGTCCCAAACTAAGGGGTTTAGGGCCCCCTCTACACCCGATGACACCTCCACTAGTAATACCATTGGGAGAGGTCGCACAAGTTGCTACTATAGTGTCATTTCATGGCCCTGTGTAGTACCATGCATTCTGAAATCATCAAGCAGGCCAGAATAACGAATACTGTGAAATATGAAAAAGTCATGTCCATTCACCTAGGCACTTTCCAACCCTACAAAATTGTTCCCTTGTTCTAAATACAATTTACTGTGAATTATGTGGGTCCCCTACTCACACTACCAAGAAGTTTCATGCTCTATATTATCTTGCAGACATATTAGATTGGTCTGCATTTAGGGTCAACAAAAATCCTCATGGGTTTGGAGGAGGTCACAGTGGTGGGGGAGGATTCCAAGGTGGATGTATTGGTGGAAAAGGACTAGTTCATTGTTACAATTGTGATAAACAAGGACACCTCGTGAGAGACTATCCTCTTTCGATAAGACCTTGGTGTGCACACTACAAAAAAAACACCCATGCCACCAAGGATTTCCAAGAATTGATCCTGAAATGGGAAGATCACACAAGGAAACAAGGTGCCAATTTAATAAATTATGAGCTCTGACCTATCAATGAAGAAAAATATTAACATTATAAGTAGAGGAGGTACAAGGATTGGTGTTGATGTTGACAACCCTACTCAAAGTAAGATTTAGAAATTGATACTGGTGGATGATAAGTGGAAATGATGATACAAGGATTTATTCCATAATGCAGTAGAAATGTTTCGACAAATGTCTAAACCTGCAATGCCAACAGTCGTAGAACCAAGCATTGAGCTTCGACCAAAATTCGTGAAATTACTTCTTGCACCGAAGGACCTTCTAGTGAAATAAAAAAGGACTATTGATTTATGGTTCCAAATCCTTTTCGATATTTTGGATGACGAACTAAGCACTAATAAGTTGTGGAATACACTTAAGGGGACTTTAGAGACTGAAGGGATCCCAGAGGAGCTAATTATTGCTAATCTTTCAAAGAGAAATACAAGTAGAATACAAAGGAGAAAGCAGAGATATGGAAGATATCAATGACTATAAAATTAGTGATGTTATGTTGCATTTTGGATTCGATGTCAATATACTACCAAAGAAGACTTGGGAAGCTATGGGTAAGCCCAAGCTCTTCTATTCACCTATTCAGTTGAAGATGGCCAATCAATACTATATCTACCCTATTGGGAGGTTTCAAAATGTTGAAGTGGACTTTGCTAGCGTTAAAACAATAGAAAACTTTTAGGTCATATAAATAATGGGGGAGAATGATTTTTACCCAACTCTATTGGGTATTAACTGGGGATATGAGAATTACACTATTATAGATCTCAAGAAGGAAATCATGACCTTTGAAGTGGATGGTATGAAGGTAACCCAACCTTTAGACCCATACCAAGGTCCTCGATATATTGATCCAGCTGAGGAAAATATGGAACAGGATGTCTTAGATCATCTCTACACTCTGACTATAGAAAATGGGTAGACTGCATTAACCTTATCGTGGATGGGTTAGTAAGTTGGTGGAGCATTAAGTCTACAAATGAAGATTTAGAGGTAGTTTTTGAGAATTCGCAACAGAGAAGGTATGGAAAATTTTCAAGACATTGTGCCACTATCAGTGAAACTAGATGGATTGGAAAAAATATTAGAGAACACCATGTTTATGATGGCACTAGATATTTACGCAGATTTCTAGTTGATCTAGAAGACAAGGTTGAAGTAGAATAGAGAATATCAGTACTTGATATTGCATTAAAATCATCTCCAGCTAGGTGGTGGGCCACACATAAGGAATATTTTACTTTTTTGGATGAGATCAAACTCACTCTTCAATACTGATTTATCCTTCCGTCGCAATTCAACCAGTCACATAAGGACCAGAAGATGAAGCATCAAATGCTAACTATAAAATTGTATGATGGGTTTTTCAATCCAAAGGATCATGTTACGCATTACATTAAGGTATGGGAAGCTTTGCAACTTCCTTCTAAATTTTGGGTGAATCTGTTAATTCATTCTTTGGGATGAATTCCAAATGCTTGGTATATGGATGAAGAGACTAGAAGACAAATAGTTTGTTGGGAAGTACTACAACGCCGGTTCTGCCACGATTTTTCATTTTCGAGTAAGTCGCCTGAACTGACCTTAGTGCTAAAACAAATCAAGAAAATACTTTTTACTCATGAATTTAAGCCCAAACATCCACCTATAGTCTGTCCCAAACATGAATACCTACTTCATCATAGCGTTTATCCATCCCCTGAAAAAATACCCATGGCATGTAGTAAGGTTAATACAAACCCGGAAGATCTTGATGACCTAGAGGACTTTAGGCATTTGACATTTAAAGAATCCAAAGTCACTAGATCTGTTAAAGATACTAATTTAGATGATGTTAATAGTTACTATTCCAAACCCCTAAAGTTGTGAAAAATAAGCATAGGGACTGAGGAGCACCCTAAGATGGCATCCATAGGGGATTATTGGGATGCAAAGATACAATCTCTATTGCATGAATATGAGGACTTATTCCCTATAAGATTTTCATAACTAAAATGTATTAAGGGATACTTAGGGGAGATGAAGATAAATATAAATCCTAACTCAAACCTAGTCAAACAAAGGAACTACCATTTGAACCCTAGAGTCGAAGAGAAGGTGAAGAAGGAGATTGATAGAATGTTAGCAGTTGGGATGATTTTCCCTATGGATGAGGCTGAATGGGTCATTCCTATCGTAATATAGAGAAAGAAAGGTATTGAGGATATACGAGTCGGTGTGGATTACAAGAGCTTGATTCCCTCTCCCTTTAGCGATGAGGTCCTAGACCAAGCAATGGGGAATGAATCATATTCTTTTAGAGATGGGTTTTTTGGCTATTACCAAGTTATAATTGCCAAACATGACAAGAAAAAGAATACATTCACTACCGAGTGGGGATCATTTTCCTACTTTTTAGGCTCAATAATTCCCCAATGGTGTTCTTTCGGATAGTGATTGTAGTATCCCGCAACTTCAGTCACAAGTTTCTTGAAGTCTATATGGATGATTGGATTGTGTACAACCTATTAAAGGAGCATATAAGTCTATTATGACTGATGTTTGATTTCTACAGACAACTATAGATTTCCCTAAACCTAAATAAATGTATCTTTGGTGTACCATTTGGGAATCTCCTCAAACATATAGTCTGCAGGGAAGGAGTGGTGGTGGATCCTGAAAAAATTTGTTGTGATATTAAATATGCCTCCTCCTACAATTGCTAAACAATTGTGGTCAATGTTAGGTTACACAGGCTATTATCACAAGTTTATCATAATTTATGAAAGCATAGTCTCCCCATTAGAAAATTTGTTAAAGAAATATGAGTTTTTAGTTGGATGCCAGAATATGATTAAGCCTTTGATACCCTCAAAGAGAAGTTAAGTACTACTCCTATTCTTGTTTATCCAAATTGGCAAGTAGAATTCCATGTGTACATCGATGCTTATGACATTTCTATGGGGAATATCCTTGAAAAAACTGGGGAATGAAACCTGGATCATCACGTCTACTTTTCTAGTAGGAATATTTCTCAAGGTGAGTGCAACTACACTACAACTAAAAGGGAAGGTTTGGAAATGGTTTATAGTTTGCAAAAGTTTAGAAATTATTTGCTAGGAAGACACTTTAAATTCTTTATTGATCACTCTTCTTTGAAATATCTTGTTAATAAGCCTATGTTATAAGGAAGAATTTGTAGATGGTTATTGTTGTTTCAAGAATTTTCGTTTGAGGTCATTGTTAAGCCCGACAAATTAAATGTGGGTTCAGACCATTTTTCTAGACTAGAATTAGTAGAGAGTGGTGGATTTGTAGATGATAAGATCCCAGATGCATCTATTTTCAAGGTTGAATCTATTCCTTATTACTTGTATGACATTTTCTTATTTTTGAGCATGGGTGCTTTCCCTGAAGGTTATTCCACAACTCAAAAGAAACACCTAGTGGTTTGAGTAACAAACTATCAACTGATTGCGGGACACTTGTAGAAATTAGGATTGGATAACATCCTCAGACACCACATTCTTAACCATGAGAGATTAGATATTTTTGGGGAGTGTCACAATGGAGTTTCGGGAGGACACGTCGACAGAAAGGCAACTACGCGGAAGGTATTACAAGCAGGATGATGGTGGCCAATGGTGTTCAAGGATGCCAAATATTATTCCAGAGCCTCTGACATATGTTAGCGTGTTGGTAAGCTATCAAGCCATGATGAGTTACCCTTATACCCTATTCGAGCATTGCAAGCTAGTACAGGAGCATCACTTCACCTCAACATGTGTCAGTCGATTAATATGTGTGGTGCACATTCAAGGAAGGGAGAGGCGCCACCCTCTCATTTTTCCCTCGAGAATATAAATCATTTTCTAGACACTAATGATGACAATATGGAAGATCCAAGTTGTGCCTTCACACAAGCTGGAGATAAGGTCACCATTAAGTGATTGACGGTAGGAGGGATCTGCATCTAATTTGTATCATATTTACATCATTTTAATTTGCCCATTAGACAGATGGTTTGAATGGTCATTTGACACCACTAGTTTAGTATGGAGGGAAGCTCGTCAAGCCCCTCTTGTATAAATTATTGTATTATTTCTAGTAGACAAGGTTAGCTAAGAGGTTGTTGTAGACAGATGCATAGGAGATAGGGAGAAAAACACAGAGAGTCAAGACTCAATCGCAGTCCGGACTCAACCATTTGTAATTCGATATTCTTCCATTAATAGAAAAGTGACCGTTTTTTCCTATTATCAATTTTTGTGTAATGGATATTGTGTTATGAATATCATGTGTATTCATTTGAATTGTATATGAATGTTAGAAATCGTCTGCAGGGATAGAACTACAACCTTTTATCTGTGAGTGTGTTGGATTAAGTCTGGTTCTCTAGGTTAAGTGCAAGGAGTGCGCGACAGAGTGAGGAAAATCTGTGAACCGAAGCAAGGAGTGTGTGTCTAAACTCAGTGGAGTTAGAAGAGAAACTTCCAGGAGTGCATACCAGGATAATTCACAGACTCAGAAAGAAATTTCAAGGTGGTTAAATACCTTGGAGGGAAAGACTGTAAAAGGGAAGATACAATCCAGAGTTACTGAACACTCTAAAGTACTCTTCCAGGAGGGCATCGATTTGGTGTGAGGACACATGCTACCGACACATTTGAAAGTGTTGGAACCTTAAGAGAATCCCATAATTGTTGAACATTCTAAGGAAAGAAGGCTTTGCAAGAGTGCATCGACAAATGAAAGGAGATACCTTAAAACCTTCCATAAGGATAAGGGAGAAATCGTCGAAGATCTGAGCCAAGCAAAAGGAGTGTGCCAAGGTGTTATAACCCTAAATTGCACCACACATGCTTACCTGGCAT
>CBVK0100670025.1:0-16369 GCA_900067695.1 Picea abies
TCTTCCGATCTCACTTATTAAATAAGACAATAAACTTGGAGATGATGCCTCCACTCTTCTAGTTGCTAAACCCACTGCAGAGAAATCTCTGTCAATGTAGATCTGCCACCCAACTGCCACAATGAGATTCCTCCCTTCTCAAACCTTTCGTGCGGCCTACCCAAATGACCTCAGCAACCTATAGATGTCCCTACTATTAGAAAATAGTCACCATGTCCTGCAAAAAGGCCCCTGCTACTTATCAAAATCCTTATCGCCCCCTTTTCTTGCAGATTCCACTAGAAAAGGGCATCGACCCCTTCTTAAGACCATGGGTCAAAAACCATTCAAAGCTAATCATCTCATTGGTTTACTCCACGGTGCTCTTTTTAATCTTCAACTAGGGTTTAAGATCTTGGCGTCATGAACCAATAATGTGAAGGGAAAATCGGGTCCCTATTGCTCAGGTCCCTCATTAAAATTTGAATTAAACCTACGCGCCCATTTTAAATCAGGTTTCGGCATTCCTTATGTAATAGTTTCTTTGCCTCTTGAGTTCGCGATTTTCCGATCCCCGACTTCCTCCATGCTCTTGACACACGTCCCACTAAATGGACGGCTCAGATTCCGCGTCGGGGTTTCCTCCCCGATCCTTCATTCACGAGAATACTGATTTACCGATTCCTGATACGTTGGTCCTCCGATAGGCCTTTGACCTGCCACATGTCCTTCGAGGTGGCCCACACGCTATCTGCTTTATCGGGAAATCGTGTATCGTGATTTCGCGATGTCTGATGCACTTGTTCATGGGAGTCGTGAAACTCTGATTCCCGATTCTCCAATGAAGCACCTGCCACCTGTCCTCCAGGGTGGACCACATGCTATCTGCCTTATTGGGAAATTGCATTTCATGATTTCACGATGTGTGATGCAATTGTTCACGGGACTCGTGAAAATCCGATTCCCAATTCTCTGATGAAGGAAATCAACGGTCCAGATCTCATTCTTGCTTTAACGGCTACGATTAAATCGCGAAATCGCATATCGTGATTTCAGGGTTTTTGTTGTCAAGTGAATTGGACATTTCAAAGTCCCGATCCCCGATTCTGATGCGCCCCTTTCCACGCACTAGCCCTGCTAGCTATAGGCCTTGCCCCATATGACCGTCAACCCATGACCTCGGTCAAACCTCTCATCATGGTTTTGGAATTTTTGATGTGACCATGCACATGCCTACGGAATTCCCGATGGCTTATCTCCCTCGCAACTTCTGCAAATATGATGGTTGTCGACTACCATCTTCAGTGATCATTCACGCCCATCCAAAACTCAACCATACATTGATTTCCTTACATGAAAACTCTTCTTCTTCCTTTGCCTCAGCCTTTTCCATCAATGACAATATTTCCAACATGTCATGATGAGCTCTGTGGAGAACATTTTGCAGACTGCGGAACTGGGAATAAGGTTTTACAGATGGGATATTATTGGCCCTCAATATTCAAAGATGCAAAGAAGTATGTTCAGGCCTGTGATAGTTGTCAGAGGATGGGCCGACCAGGCCAAGATGAAGAAATGCCCCTACAACCACAAGTGGTGATGGAACCTTTCGAGAGATGGGCACTGGATTTTGTTGGTCCCTATAACCCAAAATCAAACCAAAAAGATTATATACTAGTTGCAACAAACTATATGACCAAGTGGGTAGAAGCAGTGGTCGTGTCAAATGCAATTGAGGAAGCAGTCATTAAGTTTCTCTTTGAACTATTTGTATGTTGTGATTGCCCAGAGAAGTAATCATGGATGGAGGGTTGAAATTTACAACACATAAAATCTTGGCCACTCTGCGCAATTATCACATTAAACATAGGGTTACCTCCCCATACCACCCACAGGAAAATGGACAAGTGGAAAGTACCAATAAAGTCTTGGAGGCAATCTTGACAAAAATAGTCTCGAAAAATCATCAAAATTGGGCAGTCAAGCTTCCAAATTCCTTATGGACCTATCGCACAACATGGCATAACACTAATGGCTACTCCCCTTATCACCTAGTCTTTGGCAAAGAGCCTATCTTTCCAATTGAATTTTAGATCAAGACTCTAAGAATGGCCCAGGAAATTGGACTAGATTTTATGGAAGCACACACATAGCGCTTACAACAGCTCAATGAGTTATATGAAGCATGATTGTTTTCCCTTCAATGCACATCTGTTATTCAATAGCAGAGAGCTATCTAGCATGACAAGAATATCAAGAATAAATTCTTCCAGAAAGGTGATTGGGAGCTTCTCTATGATTCCAGATTTCAGGATTTTCTTGGGAAATTGCAGACAAGGTGGCTGGGACCGTATGAAATCAAGGAATTCCATGATAATGGAATTGTCACTTTAGTTACTATTGGAGCCGCCTTTGTTTTTTAGCCTGTTTTGATTTTTTATATCTTTATGATTGAAGTTGAAAGCCTGGTTTTCATTATTCTCCTTTATTTTTCCAAAATCTCGGAAGTCTCATCACGCAAGAAATGTCGGTTATCTTACTCTCAAGACAAACTCTGTTTCTCATTTAAACGACTTTCCCTTTCCTTACCTCGAGTTTTTGCAGGTCCGGTGTTATATAACACACAATTCACAAGTTGCAAAGAATGAAGCAGCGAATTAGCTATAAAAATGTCACTCAAGTTAATATCAAGATTTAAAGATTTTTTTTAAACTACGGTTAAGCGTCATCGGGATTTCGTGTCTCGGCGTTTGTTAAATCCAAAAGTCTTATTGTCGTAACCCCGATAGCCGAAACAATGAATTTCTTGTTTTAGTAACCCATGTCAAGGCTAAAGGTTAAATCTTAGCCATGGTTAAGTTATGTCGTCAATTCGCCACTCAGCGTGTTCTCTTTTAAAAAGATACACTGTCTAAGCCCCGAGTCACGAAGTTGCGATAAACATTGAACATAATTAATTAAACACTTAATCCGAGTTTATCCTCCCTTTTAATTAAAATGTATCATCGTGATCTCGCAGTTTCGCAACTCGGCATGCAAACTTCCCGGAAACTATACCTTCGAAGCTCCGAGTCATGATATGATGAATATAAATAATTACGTAATTAATTAAGCGCCTAATCACAATTACGTTTTTATTAACCAAAGTCAATCATCGCAATTTCGGGTGTTATAAGTTCAAAGGGTTAAAGAAAAAATTCTCGATACAACGAGTACTGAAAGATTAATTAACTTTGGTAAAACCGATTAATTAAGCTAAATCAGTATCTCCCGTGTTTTGATGCTTGCACAGTTTACGAGGGAGTCTTAATTCTTCCTTACACCAACTGACATTTTGAACCGCCAAAATTTATGGCATTAATTAGAAATAAGGAAAATTGACAAATAAAGATTGGGTTTTTATTGCTAAATTTATTTTAAACGTGATTTGACCGATCTGTTCTTAAAAAGTACCAATTTTTCGAATATATAGAGCTATTATTCGTTATAACAAATTCATTTCTATATTACGCAGCGCACACTTTCTCAGTGAGCTAACTTCTGTATGTATACATATTTTTATCGTAGAATAGCTAAAGCAGGATCTCTTGTCATGGCCCCGCGAAAAGCATCTAAATCTAGCGTTGAGGTTTCAGGACAAGGTTTGGACAACGTCGCTAATACTTCACCTCGAAGTGTCAACTCTATCCTGAACTGGTCGTTCGTTTCTGATGTTCTACAGGCCGAATTAGTGGATTATTCTGATGATTCTAGGGACAATGAAAAAGATGACATAAACACCAAATATAAGATCATCATTCAATCAGGAATGCATAAAGTAGCGGCCAGGACACGATTGCTCCCCTACTATGATATGGTCCGATGGGCATTAGACCATGTGGACATACCAACCAGAACCATCATCAATGAGCAGAAGGTCACCATTAGGACTTTCAGACCTGAACATCTGCAAGCTATGTACAAGTTGCCCACAGCATCCGACCTTACACATGATGCCGAATTCTTGGAAAGGTTAAAATAGAAGGAATGTGTGTAGTATGAAAAAACTATGTCTAGCTTAATAAGAGATTGGGTTTCGCACCCTGTGAAGTTCAGGGAAGACGGTAATGGTATATATTTGATAGCTTCCTTGGAACCACAGTTCAAGTATGTAGCTATGATGACATGCAAGTTATACGAGAGAGAGGACACCTCACATTTCTTTCTTCAATGGGTGCCTCTAATACATCAAGTCACCGAAGGCTATTCCTTCGACTGGGCAAAAATGTTGTCCGATAGCTTGACCAGTCGGGTTACAGAGTATCGGGCACAGAAAGAGAGCGGAAATATTTCTTCATTTTTTATGTCTACATACATTATGGACGTCGTGTGTTTTTTAACACCATTTCCCTTAATGAGATGGAGTTGGACTCTATCAGAGGCTGAGCCCATCCATGTCTATCATTTGAAATTGTGGGAAAACAAAGCGACAGATTTCATATATGAAATTTTCAACTGGGTGATGGTACCTCTGCATGTCACTATTTTCGGCCACCCACCACCCAGGATCTTGGACAGTATAGTGATGAATTTGAGAAGTATAGCTGACTGGTATGTAGAATTCGAATTCTCATATCTCAGAGTTTTCGGGGCTTCTGTTCCCCCACATGCATTGCCATTATTTATCCCCGACAAGCTGGCTTGTCGTGAAGTTGTTAGGCAAATAGTAATCGGTGGCATAAGCAAGG
Organism: Picea abies; assembly: GCA_900067695.1. Taxonomy (NCBI): domain Eukaryota; kingdom Viridiplantae; phylum Streptophyta; class Pinopsida; order Pinales; family Pinaceae; genus Picea; species Picea abies. The sequence goes on from CBVK0100670025.1 coordinate 4,707, forward strand.
AGCTTAAGGGATACTCAAAGAAGGTATGGCCACATTTTCCTATTCATTTAAATTCATATTCTTTGTTAGATTTCAGACATGCTAAAGTTGAGGCAGCAGCCCTGGAAGAACTAAAATTGGTACTTATTGAATTCAAGAAGCACGATCCGCAAAGGGTCGTGAGTAATCATTTGGCCAGTTGTGGACTCAAGAGATTTGAACATGAAAATTCACCCTCGGATGACATTTTCCGAGGCGTGATATCATATGCCAAGATTTTAGCTCGAATACAAACCTTGGCACCTGAAGAGAGGGCCGACGTTCTGAAATTTCAAGAACATTGACGCAGTTGTCTTCTCGCAGTATTACGGGGTGAGAATCCAAGTATAGTGTAGGGGAAACAAAAATATGCCGAAGGCCCCAAAGATGCGATTCCCAGTCAAGAAAAACACTAGGACGGGGAAGAGAAAACTAAGAGCCTGAAAGCCGAGATAAAGACTCCAGGCCCACCAAAAAAGCAGACTCGGGTTACTACTCCGGGGCAATCGACGAAGCAAATCAGAGATCCTATCGCATCTGTTACTCCCTTGCAGTCAACTCAGGGAAATATTGATGCAGGGTGGCTTATAAATGAATATTTGAGGCCTATAAGGGTGGAAGAGCTCCCTCCAAATGATTTCTTCTTTGATAAGAAGAGAAAGGCAGTGGTAAAGAGAGAATTCTATCAGGAAGGGGAATCGACAGCCAAGAAATACAAGGTTTTGACTGATGGGAAGGACAAGAAGAATGAATAGTTCATGACAGAAATAGCTGGGACATTAGGGGCATATGCTATAGTGAATCAATTTTCAGTCGAGGTTTTGAAAAACCAACTGAAACAAAAAAAATTGCCTCATCAAAACCCTAGAATCTAGACTAGCCACAGCAGCGGAGGTTGCCAAAGACCAGGCGAGTGTAGGGATAGAGAAAGCAAGGTTGGCTGATAAAAGTGAGATAGAACTGCTCAAGACTAAGCTTGAACAAGTAGAGCTGGTGGTTCAGAATAGTCAGATACATGCGGGCCAGCAAAAATATTTGATCGAACAGCTACAGGCTAGAGTGGAAATCGCCGAAAGTAAAGTGATAAATATCGGGATGTTCCAGTCCCAGGCAATGGAGATTCGGAGTAGAGTTTCTGTGGCCCAGCGAAATTTACTCGTCAAGGTAGAGGTGATTTGAGACAACTGCTTGCTTGTTAATCAAGTTTTGGAAAATTTATCTGTTAGAGAAAGAGAAGCTGCAGCAACACGAGTCGCCTTTCAAGAGGTTTTGATAGCTATCAACAATAGGGAATCGGGAAGCACTCCCAGGTTTACCATTTCAGAGTAGAACAGAGGAAATATTCTATTAAAAGAATGGGAACACAACATCTCAGAAGGTAAGCTGCAAGCCAAGAGGGTAACAAAATCCTTAGAAGAAGCTTTTAGTTCTATAGATGGTAATCTGGTAGGCATTGATAGCGGAGGTGATGCCGAGGCATTGATTCAAATGAATATGGCAAAAATCTCACTTGATTTAAATGAAAAAGAGGAAAGAGATTCGGTCGAGATCTCACAAGTGACTATGGCAGACATAGTCCAAATAGATAAATGCATGATTAAACCAAGTATGCAATTATGTACTATCAACATCATAGACAGATAGATGGAAGACATGTTACTACAATTAGTCCGAGATTGTTACTCTTTTGAAGCCAATTTTCAAGAAGAACCATCAAGCCTAATATCTTGGTTGGTAGAAAGGTGTGTCACTTGTACCGAGCATGCACGAGGACAAGATGCTAGTACCAAATAAAGACACAGAGAAAGAAATGGAACGATTGCTCTCCTTCTTATCATAACTGAAAATTTTTCAACGATTGAGATTCTATCTTATTGTAAAACTGTATAAATATACCATAGAAAGAAAGAAAAAGGGCTGGACCTTTTGTGTCGATTGTAATAGAGGTTTTACATTTTGAGAGTTAATATAACACAAATCCAAAGATTCTCAATTCTGTCACGACTGTGTTATGAGTTTGTTTTCTTGTATCTCATATTTTGTTTCATTTCATATTCGTATCTGATGAATGCTTCACTATAATTTAGTACAACCTCTACTATAGTGAATGAATTTTGGTTTTCTATATTGTTTACTATTTTTCCTCTGTACCAGTTGTCAGCAGGTATAAGACCAGTCAACACTTTCAGAATTCTATATATATTTTATGCTTCATCGGTTTATTTCTTTACAGTTTTCTTCTTCTGTTTATACGTGAGATTCTCCCTTGATAGGAGCCTTACTCGATAGACAGCTAAATGTTTTCTCCCACCTCATACATTTTATTAAAATATAACCCAGTTATGGGAAAGAGCCTTTGATTTGCACCTCTTTTTATTTCTGAAACCGTAAACTCTCTGTTATACGACCGATTTGAGACAACACTTAAATTCCCCCCTGAGGTTTTACTGATTTTACTATTCCTCCATGACTGTCCTTGTGCAAACTCAAACCAATATCGAACCTGGATTATCAAATCAAACACACATCGCCTTAAACCTTTTCGATACTATTCTTAAAACAACCACTACTTGGATTGAACTCGAACGTTCATGGGTAGTGATTGAACAGGATATAAACATCCAGGAACAGTTGGAAGCTAGACAACGCCAACATAGAAATCATCCCTAGTTTCCCTTACCGAAGGTTGACGTTTCTCTTTTCTCTACCCTTTACCCACTTTCAGATGCCTAGACACTGTACTTCTAAGCCTTAAGTATAGACTCTGGAACAACATCTTTTTGGTGCCATTGTCGGGGACCGAAGTTACGAAATATTTTTCCTTGGGAAAATGACATTATTTTCGTTGAAAGTGTTACCCTTTGATAGTGAACAAAGAGTACACACCTTTTAAGTCTTTCTAATATTTCACTTGGTGACTCCACAAATAATAAACTAGCATCTGATCAAAGGAATACCAGACAAAACTCGGATGGTAAGCAGATTATGCCCGTTACCGATCCCGAGAAGATTCTAAAGGCAAGAGGCTCTCTCAAGCCAACCGCTGCAGTCTATAAGCTTAAACACCCACAACTGAAGACCAAGAGTTCTTCTGAACCTTCGACTTCACGCAGTCCTCTCTTTCATACTAAAGATCTAACACCAAACTGCTCTGAAGTTAGGAGTGAGATTCGTCTGACAATCCCCTTAGTACACAAAGGAAAGGGCCCTTTTGAAAGTTCGTCAATAGTCGACATACCATATTTTCTTCAATTAAATTTCCTGACCTCACCTAATTCTGAAGAGTGTGTTACACACTCGTTTTCCACACCCATCGGTTCTCCTGATTTCGTTTCTTACAAATCTGAGGAATCAAGCCCTCATGTTCCTTATCATTCATCTTCGAGTTTTCCTCTTCATGAAGAAAATAAAGATTCACTTTTGATTTTCTGAAACCCACTTTATGATTTTCCACTAATAACAATGGCAACTGTTGGAGGGGGAGGTGGAGGTTTTGTCGGAGGAGGTGGTGTAGGTGCTCCTGGAGGAGGAGGTGGGGTTGCTCCCGGGGGAGGTGGTGGAGGTCAAGGACCTGCTCCTCCTCCTAGAGTGTTTGCTAAAGTAGCAGCAAGATATGCTCATTTGGTTTTACCCATCCCTTTACACAATCTTCCAAAAAATTATATAAAAAATTTACCTAAATTCACTGGGGAAGCGGATCTAACCGCAGCCGAACACATAAATTTATTTGATCAGTTCGTAGACATCCTGGGTCTCGAACATGAAAATGTGTATTCGAGACTTTTCGTCCAAACTTTTGAGGGTCAGGTTCAAACTTGGTTTCAAAACCTGCAGGATCTATCTTATCCTACAATGCCTTGGAGGATGCTTTCCTCAGACAATGGGGCGAAAGAAAAGATCACCTATATTATTTAACCAAATTTGGGTTTTTAAGAAAAAAGAACTCAAAAACCATTATGGAATTTATTCAAAGATTTAATAAACTGTATAATAAAATCCCAACCGAAGTTAAACCTTCCCAACCCACAGCCAAAGTAACTTTTGTGGGGGATTTCGAACTAGATTTTGTACTCCTTTTACAGGAAAGAAGGGGAGCTACTCTAAATCGAATGCAGGATGACACTGTTGAAATTGAGTCAAATATGATGGCTTCTGGTAAGTTAAAAGCTAAAGTAGAAATGAGAAACCAAGAAAATAGATGCTATAGAGAAAAAGCAAGGTCGTTTGGATCTAATAGATACACAGATGACAAAGTAGATGATATGGCCAGAATAATTAAAGAACTATCTAATAAAATTTCTAGGATGGAGATAGAACAGGCCAAAGCTGATTCTTCTACCAAAAAGGACTTCAGGAGGAACCCAAATCCCCCAAATCAACAAAGACAAATAAAGAATGAAGATCAGAAGATACAAACTCCCCTAAAGAATGAAAATTTTATTGGAGTGAATGATTTACAAGATTTCGGAGATTTGGAGGATGATGTTACAAATTTGGGCGATGATTGCACACAACCTTTTTTGACCAAAGAAGATTATGAAAAATCTCTGAGCACTCAACAATCATCGATTGAAAGTGAAGAAAAAGATTATACTGACATGTGCAGTTATCAAGGAGAAACCAATGTAATAATGGCTGAAGTCCAACCCAGGTATAACTTAAGATCTAAGAGCAAGCCCGCTTCAGAAAATCAACCTAAGAAAATTCTCCCAAGAGGGAAAACTTACGAGCCTACCTAGGAAGAAGCAACGCTAGCCAACAATAAAACAAAAGTGGTAAACACATCAGACCCAGAAGCAAAGAAGGTTGAAACTCAGACAAAGAGAACCGAAGCAGCTAACACAAATACCCCTCTAACCAATACCAAGAGTAATAAGTCTGTCCAAACCAATACATTGGAGAAAAAGTGTTCTAAAGTCACATCTAAAGAAATAGACAAGGTTGGAGGAATTTTTAGTTTCAAGAATGAAATAAACAAAATTAAGATACCAATTCCTCTAGTAGAGCTAGTAAAAAATCCAGCTTATCGGAAGCAGATTACTAAAGTGATAGGTGTTTCAGAACCAGAAAGCCAATCTGACGTTTTGAACCTGGAAGATGATAAGCCCAACATCACCTTTGGTCCACATTTTGAAGGAGCCAAAGACTCTGTTACTCCCTTTTATATCACTTTGAATGTTTACGATCAATTGCTACATAATTGCATGCTGGACTCCGGAGCTTCACATAACGTAATGCCTAAAATTATTATGGACAGATTGGGTCTCTAGATCACCAGACCTTATGGAGATCTTTACTCATTTGATTCAAGAAAGGTTAAATGCTTGGGAATGATAAAGGATCTAGTAGTCACCCTGGCACAGGTCCCAGTTAAGAGTGTCTTGATGGATGTGGTTGTGGCTGATATTCCCCCTAAGTATGACTTATTGTTGTCTAGTTCATGGGGATCCAAGCTAGGGGGTTCTCTTCAATTGGATATGACATATGCCACCATACCTGTGTTCGGTGGACAGTTTACTTGGTTGTACAGGGAGACGAGGTTAGCATATACAGTAAGCGACCCTCAAAATCCTAACAATTTCCCTATTTACATTGTTGATCAAGATTTAGGAAATTGTATCTTATCTCTTGATGACAGTTTAGATGGTTGCACAAATGAAAATGACATAGAGCATGAAGAGTCAAGTAACATGACCAGGGATATTTGTACCACCAGTACCTGGAATTTTTTTTTTTGATGGCGCCTCGTCATGCGAAAGGGCTGGTGCAGGTGTGTTTTTCATGGCACACGAAGGAAATTTCGTCGTCCCTTTTTCTTACAGATTATAGTGGGATATAGATTATACAAACAATGTATGTGAATACGAATCTTTGGTTTTGGGATTAGAAGCTGCCAAGAGGATGAAAATAAAAAACCTAGAGGTGTATGGAGATGCAGAGTTGATAGTCAAACAAGTAAATCGGCAATACTAGGCCAAGCATCCCCAGTTAAGATCATACAGAAATTGTGCTTGGGATCTACTGGAAAACTTTTTCTCTTCCGTAAATGTCCACTTCATCCCACGCATGAAAAAATTACAGGTTGATGCATTAGCTAAAGTAGCTTCAACCTTCACTCCTCCCACGACTTTCAAAATGAAGTATCACATAGAGATCAGACACAGACCATCTATACCGGATAACATCCAATACTGGAAGTTTTGTGAGGATGACGAGCAAATTAAGAAGTTTCTTGAAGCAATAGGTGATTTTTCTAAAACCCACGCAGATCAAGAAAACCAGAATGACAAGATATGGGTCATGCAGGAAGGGGAAGATCTGCAAGTCTTTCAAGACAAAATCACAAATCATCATATGATGGTCCTTAAAAACAACCAGATTCCAAAAGGATTGATCCCTCTAGAAAGACTTTTTGATCAAAACGACATAACGATAAAATCTGCCTTACAACCCCAACTAGAATAAGTGGAGGACTGTGATATAGGAACCAAAGAAGAATCCTGGATGGTAAAAATATCTAAATTCCTCCCTCCTGAAATAAAAAGTAAGTATAAATACCTACTCAGACAATTTAAGGACATTTTCACCTGGTCTTATGATGAGCTAAGGACGTACGATACTTCCATGATTGATCACAAGATACCGCTAAAGCCTAGGGTCAAACTGTTTAGGCAAAGGATTAGACAGATCAACCCCATTTAGTTACCTGTGGTCAAAAAAAAAGTAAAGAAACTCTTAGACGCAAAAATAATAGTACCTCTGAGATATTCAGACTGGGTAGCAAACCTGGTCCCGGTCAGAAAAAAGAATGGGGAAATCAGATTATGTGTGGATTTCAGAAATCTAAATAAGTCGTCTCTTAAGGACAACTATCCACTGCCCAAAATGGACCATGTGCTAGAAAAGGTGGTTGGAGCTAACCAAATGTCTATGATTGACGGTTTTTCTGGATACAATCAAATCGCCATGAATGAACAAGATAAAGAAAAAACTTCTTTCACTACACCTTGGGGTACGTTTATGTATGATAAAATGCCTTTCAATTTGATGAATGCAGGAGCCATGTTCCAACGCATTATGGACATCGCTTTTGTCGGTGAAAGGGATAAGTTCGTAGTAATCTATCTTGACGATTTGACGGTTTTCTCTAAAACCGACGAAGAACACTTGATACATCTTAAACAGACATTTGAAAAATGCCACGGGTTTGGTCTGTCTTTAAATACAAAGAAATCACATTTTGCCATGCGGGAAGGTAAACTGTTGGGACATATCGTATCTAAATATGGGATTAAGATTGATCCTAAGAGGATTGAAGCGATAGACACTATAAATATTCCAAGAAATGTAAAAGAAATTCAATCTTTCTTAGGAAGAATAATTTTTTTACGAAGATTCATCCCAAATTTCACTGAAATTGTAAAACAGATCACAGGTATGCTGAAAAAGGACACAAAGTAAAATGGACAATCGAAGACAAAGAATCATTCACACACATTAAGAAATTCATAAGCGAGGCACCTGTGCTGGTGAGCCCAAACTATCTAAAATATTTCCTTATTTTCTCATTTGCATCCGAACACACGATTGCTGTAGTGCTCCTACAAAAGAACGAAGAAGGTTTCGAACAACTGATCGCCTTTTTCAGCAAAAGCCTCAGAGATGTAGAAGTAAAGTATGAAATAATATAAAAACAAGTGTATGCCATGGTAAAAGCATTAAAGGCATTCAGAACATATGTACTACATTCCAAGATAATTGTGTACGTACCTACCAGTTCTGTGAAAGATATTTTGGTACAACCAGAAAATGACGGAAAAAGAGGACGATGGCTTGCAAAAATCCAAGAATTTGATCTGGAAATCAAACCAACCAAATTGATAAAGGGACAAGGCCTGGCCAAACTTTTAGCTAAGTCGAATTTCAGAGCGCTAGGTATCAATTGCCTGCAGGAAGGCAACGAAGACATGAACCTAAACGAGCTAGATGAGTAAACAAGCCCAAACAGGATCGAAGAAAAGTTTATAGCGTCAGGCTAGTACAGAGACATAGTATCATACCTGTTGACCTTAAAATTCCCAAGTGAGTTATCACCATCAAAAGCCAGAACTTTAAAACTTCATGCAGTTAAATATTGTATCGCCGAAAGTCAACTATATTGGAAAGATCCACTCGGTTTCTTGTTAGTCTGTTTAGTCGAATCAGAAACTCAGTGGGTTATAGATGAATTTCATGAGGGAGTATGTGGCAGGCATCACACTAGGAGAGCTATAGCTTACAAAATTCTGAGGGCTGGGTACTACTGGCCAAAACTTTTCTTGGACGTTAATGCCAAAGTCCAAGCCTGCAACCCTTGTCAACTATTTGCAAGTAAACAAAAGCTCCTGGCACTACCTTTAGTTCCAGTCAAAGCTGAAGCCCCATTTCAGCAATGGGGTCTGGAATTTATAGGCAAGATCAATCCTCATTCCAGTTCTCAACACAAGTGGATCTTAACTGCTACATATTACTTTACTAAATGGGTGGAAGCCATTCCAACCAAAAGGGTGACAGACTCGGTGGTAATTGATTTCTTAGAAGATAACATTTTGTCTAGATTTGGTTGCCCCCGAAAGATAGTTACAAACAATGCCCAAGCCTTCAAATCTATGGCTATGATCAGCTTCTGTCAGAAGTATAACATCATTCTTGGTCATTCCACAGTGTATTACCCCCAAGGAAATGGATTGGTCGAGTCATCAAACAAGAGCCTGGTAAATATAATCAAGAAAATATTGGATGAAAACAAAAGTTCTTGGCATGTGCACCTAAAATACGCATTGTGGGTGAATCACATAAGCACAAAAAGGTCTATCGGCATTTCACCTTTTCAGATGGTATATGGGACCAATGTTGTGTTACCTATAAACCTAGCGCTTCCAGTGATGAAGTTATGGCAAGATCAAAATGAAGAACCCAATCATGTCACCAGGAGAATAAATCAGTTGATTGAGGTTCAACAGCATAGGGTCTAAGTAGATGAAAAGTTGCAGAAGTATCAAGATGACATGAAGGCATTATTCGATCGCAAAGCAAAAGACAGAGACTTCCTCCTAGGTGATTTAGTATTAAGATGGGATACAAGGAGAGAAGAAGCAGCGAAACATGGTAAATTTGACCACCTCTTGTATGGGCCATTCAGAGTCTTGACTCTGGAAGGAAAAAATTCTTTCCTACTGGAAAATATAGACGGTGAAATCCTCAATGCCCCAACAGGTGTTATCTAAAGCATTATATGACATAAAAATTCACCAAAAAAAAAAAATGTATATTTATATATAAGATTTTTGCATACATATATATATTTTTCATTTATGTAGTGCTTTTGATTTTCTTTTTCCTTTCATAAACTTTCGACACCTTCAAGAAAGCCTTAATAGCTTTCATATTTTCCTTTTTACAGAATTTCAGCTGCAAACAAAACGAGCTGGAGAAGAAAACACAAATTCTTGTATCGGAAAATGAATTGGCTTTAGACAGGTGACAAAAAAGATTTTTGATTTTTTGAAAGAAAACGAAAAGGTAAGGTAAAGGTGAGATTCCCTAAAAGATTTGTTTTGAAGGAATTTCAAAGGAAAGCCAAGATAACCTTGTAGGATACAGTAATGACAACTGGACTAATAAATAAAAGAAACATTTCAACGACAAAGCATTTACAAGAGAACAAGACAAAATAAATAAGTTAGTCAAAATAAAGCGCCCCCGAAAAAGATTTTCGAGAGTCAGTTTCGATTTCTTGACTTCTATTCTTCAGTCCATAGATCTCTGTCTATCACCTTTTTCTGTTTTTGGGTTTACCATTTGAAAAACCAGCACCCTTTAAGTTTTGAGTACGAAGGGAGAAGAGATTACGTTTTAACCTTGAAGGCTTCAAAGCAGATTGTGCAAGGAAAGTTGGTCTTCACAACTCCTCAATTTCTTACTAAACAAATCGATGCTTAAGTGATCCTGACTTTTCTAGGGTTTTCAACAGTTTCAGAAGATTGAGGCTTGCTCAAATAGAAATTCTAAAAATTTAATTTTTCCCTTTCTCCCTATGGATGAAGGTGTTGTGAAAGTTGAGGAAAGGTTGGTACAGAGTTATCAAAGTAAGTTGACAGACCTATAATGCAAATACTACACGGATATCAACCCTCATACAAACTGATTTCCCCCACTTCGCATTCTAAAAAGCAAATTATAAGACAGATGGTAAAAGGAAATTCAGAAATGATTTCCCCCATATAGTTCAAAGACGATGAAAGGAAATTCAGAAATGATTGCCCTCGTCTGCATTTAAATGCATAAATATATTCCGAAGTGGTGAAAGGAAATTCAGCAAAAGGGGCCAGATAACTTCACCGGGGTACTGAACAGGCTCGCTGGCAGTGAAGCAATATCTGATATATTTGTAAGGTTGTTATACGTGAATATCACTCCACTTTGGTAACCAATTCTTTTCCAAAACCAGATCTCCATCCCAAGTTCAGACAGGGATTTCCTGATTAAAAACATATAATTCGTTTCTTTTTATGCAAGTCGATAGCCACAAGATCTGTTGAGTCTCCTAGAATTGTTTTGATTATTTTAATGCAGACCTGAATTCGGTAACGAGAAAGAAAAAGTCTTGAAAGGGACTACAGCTAAGTTTAAAAGTATCTGAGTTGAGAATCTTTTCGAAGGAAAAAGACGAAGCCCGCTTTTCCTTTCGATGTCATGTCCTAAATTTTTTCGCTGGATTAAATCCATTGACTCCATTTACCCAATATAGGCACGTGGTCTACTGTTCTTCCCATCTTACAAGAAAACAGGATCCCTAGTTGGAGCCTATGTTGGAGCCGCCTTTGTTTTTTAGCCTATTTTGATTTTTTATATTTTTATGATTGAAGCCGAAAGCCTGGTTTTCATTATTCTCCTTTATTTTTCCAAAATATCGGAAGTCTCATCACGCAAGCAGTGTCAGTCATCTTACTCTCAAGACAAACTATGTTTTTCATTTAAACAACTTTCCCTTTCCTTACCTCGGGTTTTCGCAAGTTCGGTGTTATAGAACACACAGTTCACAAGTCGTGAAGAATGAAGTGGCGAATTAGCTGTAAAAATGTCACTCAAGTTAATATCAAGATTTAAAGATTTGTTTTAAACTATGGTTAAGCATCATCGGGATTTCGTGTCTCGGCGTTTGTTAAATCCAAAAGTCTTATTGTCGTAACCCCGATAGCCGAAACCATGAATTTCTTGTTTTAGTAACCCATGTCAAGGTTAAAGGTTAAAGCTTAGCCATGGTTAAGATATGTCGGCAATTCGCCACTCAGCGTGTTCTCTTTTAAAAAGCTACACTGTCTAAGCCCCGATGTTGGAAGCTTATAGATCTACCTTTAAATAAAAGGAACCGGCTCTGATACCAATTATTGGAAATACTAAAACAACTGAGAGGGGGGGGTGAATCAGTTGTTTATAAGCTTAAACAATTTTATACCTTTTGAAAACAATTATTAAGATTTCTTCATGTGTCATCAATCAATCATATAACATATGGACAGTAAGAGTAAAAATTCATCAGTCACACATAAAATACACACAGAGACAGATTTTCACGAGGAAACCCATAAAGGGAGAAAACCTCT
>CBVK0100670026.1:0-16369 GCA_900067695.1 Picea abies
GAGAAATGAACAATAGTATAAGGGTTACATCAATACACCACAATACACCATGCACAATATATGAGAAATAATCAATAGTTATTGGTCAAGGGAAGTAATGACTTCCAAAGGTAGCTACAACTTCCAAATATAAAGGGAGGGATAAACCTCCAAGAGGAAGATACAATCCTCCAATATCAAGAGAGGTTTGATCTTTCCATCCTTTCCCCTTCCTTCCACCCAAGAATATATTAGAGATAATAAAAATTTACATTAGATCATCACCATCAACCAACCATCACATAGAGCCTGATAATGCTTCCTGAGACTTCTTCAAATTTTGTAATTCTTCAATTCTTGGAATACTCTAATCCTATAGATAATATTACACAATGTATTATCTAAAGCTCCTCCAAGTTTCACTCCTTGAATCATCCCCAAAAATAATTTATAGAAAGAATGGTAGACTTTATTCAATTATGGTTTATTCACGAGAGCGAACTTGTACAGAATGCCCCGCGCTCAATATTTAACATATGATTATGAAAATCACACAAAAGAAACTAAAGTATGTGCTATTTCCAATGCAATTTGTCCCACATCATTTTGATCTCTTTGAAGAAGTTATGACTGTTTTACCTGGAACACATATTTATTGACTAGCTTCAGGACTGGTCAAAAACCCTATCTTCCATAGAGTGTATATCCATAATTACAGCGAATCAAGAGCTGAAATTTTTACCACAAGTACCTTGATATGTATTATCAATACCATAGCAATTTCACCATCTGAATCATTCTAGAAAAAAACGTTATAGAGAAAATGGTAAGATGACCTAAAAATAACATACCATAGAACACATCACCAAAAGACTTCATCCTCCCTTGAAATACGACCTCCTTTACTTCTGATTTCCTCTAAAATTTGACTTGTGTATCATGAATGTATAATGATGTGTATTGATATCATTTATGTCACTTCCTTTTAACATTAGGGCCGACCTGACACTTTCTTATTTTGTAATTATTTTCTGTAATTATCTTTAGGGCCTACATGTACTTCCTTCTTCAATTCACTTTGTCATGTTCAAAAATTCATTTCTCCTCAACCATGAGGATCCACGTGACGTGCCACATACCACCGAAAACAACATGATGTATACTATCCATCCATGGGTGTTGTATCTACATGTGCATTGTCCTTCATGTCCAAATACCTTCATCAATCGTGTGGTCCAAAACCCATGACTAGGGTTGACATCAATGACAACAACCAATCTTCCAACAATCTCCCCCTTTGTGATTGAAGGCAACACTCATTCTCCCCCTATCATCATGATCCCAATTTCTCTCCCCCTTTGACATCAATGGCAAAGGGTAGGGCTTCTCCCCCTGAGTTTAATGGCAAAAGGTAACTCTCTTCTTTGGGGTTGCTCCCCCTGAACATGTGGCACTCAATAATATTTCATCCTTATTTTTGGTCTTTGCGACTGTTTCTTCCTTGGAATGCTTTTTTGTGGCTTCTATATTCTCTCTTCTTCATGTCTTGGATGTATATGTTGTTCGATCTTATTGTTGTAGTTGCAACTAATATTCCTGAGTTATTTTCTCTGATTTTACATTTTCAGGAGTCAAACGTAAGAGTGTATCCTTGATCACATATTTTTCTCACACTAAGGAGATTATGCTTCAAATCTTCAACCAATAGGACTTTTCCTGCTTTTACATTTTCACTTCCAAAATTTACAATTCATTTTCCAAGTATTTTAGTAGATGAGTCATCTCCAAATGCAACATTTCCACCCTTTTTCTTCAAGCTGACAAATTTGCTTTGATCTCTGGTCATATGAGATGAGCAACCATCGTCTATGAACCATTCATCTTCTTCTTTTCATTCTTTAGTGACCAATGTTATTTGAACGTTTTCATTTTGTGGAATTTCTTTCCTTTTACATTTTGTAGTTGGTATATAGACATTTGGCATATGAGTATCTTCCTTCATCTCTCTGCAATCTCGTGCTTTATGATCAAGATTATTGCACTTGTAACATACAATATTTTGATCCATTAATGGGTCAAATGGATTATAATTTTTGTTGATAGGTCTATGAACATTTCCATATCTACTATTTTCACCATTCATGTAGCTTGCATAGTTATTCCTTTCATTGATTATACAATTGATTGCCTTGTGTCCAAAATTTCCACAAGTATAACAATGTCAAAGAAATAAATTTTGATACCTGGGAGTAAGTGTTGTTATTTTCGGTGTGGTCCATCTGGGTTCACGATCTATTCTTCTTTAGTTTATTTCATAATGATTTCTTTCATACCTGATGGGAGAGGATCTTCTTGATGTCTCATTCCTTCTGAATTCTAGTCTTCTATCTTGTTGTTCAACTTGTTCTGGAGTGTTAGTTTCATCATTTTCATCTTCCTTCTCTTTTTTTGTTGTCTTCAAACTGTCATTGTATCCTAGTCCTATCTTGTCATTTGGAGATCTTTGATTGCTAAGGATCTCATCTAATTTTTCAATTATTTTTTTGAACTTCTTCAACTTTTTTTTTGTCAATAGTAGCTCCCCTTTTGTGTGATCCAATTCTACTTTCAATTTCTTATAATATTCTAATTGTTCCTTCAATCTATTAATGGTATTTTCAATCTTGTAATTCTCTTCTTCACAACTACTTAATTCACCTTTTAGTATTATGTTTGTGTTTCTAAGCTTGCTATTTTCAGTTTCAACATGCTTCAAATTTTCAAGATTCTCATCTTCTTGTTCACTCTCTGCATTGTCTTTGTATCCCCAAAAGGAATCAAGGTTGGTTTCTTCATCTAAATCTTCTTCACAAATGATTTCGTCTTCTTTAGAATTCTTGTGATCATCATCCTGGGTTTCTTGGGTTATGAAGAGGACTTATCCTCCATCATTATCTTCTTCATCACGCTCATCTGAGGAGATGTCATCATCATTGGAGTAGAAGCTCTTTTTATTGTTGAGACTTCTCTTTTTATAGTAGTTGTTTTCAACAATATGTCCTATTCTACCATAGTTAAAGCATTTGAGAGGAGATTTACCTTTGTATCATCCACTTCCCTTCTGAAACCTTCTTACAAAATTTGCTATTTCTTCATCAAGGTTGTCATCCCTGTCTTTTGTCTTCTTTATGGATTTAAAGGCTGCTTCATTGTTTGGTTGGTCACTTTCTGTACATGTTCTCATTTCATATGCTATAAGAGACCCATGAAATTCATCCATTGCCATTTTGTTCAAGTCCCTAGTTTCTTCAATGGATGAGACCTTAGCATCTTACTTCAAGATAAATCGTCTCAACACTTTTTGTACAACCAACAATTCATCGATCTCTTCACCTAATCCTCTAATAGCATTAACAACTTCATCAACTCTAAGAAGACAGGTTGCAATATCTTCCTTTTCATTCATTTTCAAATTTTCAAATTCTTCTCTATGCCGTTGAAGCTTTACCTGCTTAACTTTTGGATCACCTTCGTAGATAATCTTGAGTTTGTCCCATACCTCTTTAGAAATTATGCAACCCATCACTTTGCTAGCAATGGTTGGGCCATTGCTGCTAGAATAACATGTCTGGCTTTTGAATTACAACTCATAAGCTTCTTCTCATTTGGATCGGTTGGAGCATTATTTGGGACTACATAGCCATTTACAACTGAGTACCAAATGTATACTCCCAAATCCGTTAGGTAATTTTTCACTCTATCACTCTAGCATGCATAATTTCTTCCATAAAATTTTTGAATCCCATTTGAAATGTTCTCATGGTCATCCATCTCTGCTCAGGATTTTCCTTCCAGTGGTTAAACTCTTCTGAAGGCAACTTGCTCTGATACCAATTGTAGATACCGAGAGGGGGGTTAATCAGTATCAAGTAGAATTAAAAAAAAAAAAATCGAACTTATACTTAAACCATTCAATTATATCCAATGAGCAGCGAACAATAGTATAAAGGTTACATCAATACACCACAATACACCATGGACAATATATGAGAAATAATCAATAGTTATTGGTCAAGGGAAGTAATGACTTCCAAAGGTAGCTACAGCTTCCAAATATAAATGGAGGGATAAAACTCCAAGAGGAAGATACAATTCTCCAATATAAAGAGAGGGTTGACCTCTCCATCCTTTCCCCTTCCTTCCACCCAAGAATATATTAGAGATAATAAAACTTTACATTAAATCATCACCATCAACCAACCATCACATAGAGCCTGATAATGCTTCCTGAGACTTCTTCAACTTCTGTAATTCTTCAATTATTGGAATATTCTGATCCTGTAGAAAATATTACACAGTGTATTCTCTGAAGCTCCTCCAATTTTCACTCCTTGAATCCTGCCCAAAAAGAAGTTATAGAAAGAATGGTAGACTTTATTCAATTCTGGTTTATTCAAAAGAGAAAACTTGTACATAATTCCTCGTGCTCAATATTTAACATCTGATTCTGAATCTCTCACATAAGAAACTACAGTCTGTACTCTTTCCAATTAAATTTGTCCCACTTCATTTGGATTCTATATGAAGAATTTATGATTGTTTTACCCAGAACACTTGTTTATTGACTAGCTTCAGGATTGGTAAAAACCCCTATCTTCCACATAGTGTATCTCCATAATTATAGCGAATCAAGAGCTGAAAATTTTACCACAGTTACCTTGATATGTCTTCTCATTACCATAGAAATTTAACCATTTGAATCGTTCTAGAAAAAAAGTTATAGCAAAAATGGTAAGATGACATGAAAATAACATACCATAGAACACATCACCAAAAGACTTCATCCTCCCTTGAAATCCGACCTTCTTTACTTCCGATTTCATCTGAAATTCGACTTGTGTATCATGAATGTATAATGATGTGTATTTATACCATTTATGTCACTTCCTTTTAACATTAGGGCCAACCTGACACTTTCTTATTTTGTAATTATTTTCTGTAATTATCTTTAGGGCCTAAATGTACTTCCTTCTTCAATTCACTTTGTCATTTTCAAAAATTCATTTCTCCTCAACCATGAGGATCCACGTGGCGTGCCACATACCACCAGAAACAAAATGGTGTATACTATCCATCCATGGGTGTTGTGTCTGCATGTGAATTTTCCTTCATGTTCAAATACCTTCATCAATCTTGCGGTGCAAAACCCATGACTAGGGTTGACATCAATGACAACAACAAATCTTCCAACATCTACATAATCATAAATATTTTTAGGTAAAAAATTTGTAAACAAATTCTAAATTCTGCATGTGTTGAATTCTTTAAATATATTCTGATAATGTACTAATATTTCTTTAGAGAATTTTGTTGTAATAGTTAACAATGTTATCAAAAAGCGAATTTTGAGCACCATTGCTAGGTTAAAGGAATAATATGGTGGAAGTAAATGTTATTTCCCTTGCTAAAGTATAAGGGATTACAAAGGAGAATAATTCTATGGGAATTGGATATAAACCAATGTTCGAAGTTTGGGAACTTTGAAGGGGGGAACAAATATCGCATGTTGGTAAGTTTTTTATTTAACACAAACTAAACTGATTTATATTAAAAGGGTTTTGTCGAAGAAATAGAGTCAAAAAATCTACATAATAGGGTGTATAGCCGAATAGTTTGAGTAACTAAAAAAAAACAATAAAAACATAATTTAGCATCCTTTTTGGGCTATTACTATGATTTTCCAGACTGACAATATACTTACAAAATCGCCCAAGGTACCACCATATTTTAAAGGACATTAACAACATATTTGAGGTAGAGTCATGAATTCCTAAGGCCTGTGAGAGTTGAATAGTCCCATGTTCTATATCCATTGGTGCAATACCTCGATCAAAGTGTCATGATTCATTCCCAACAAAAGCATCAGGGAGGAAGGGTATTTCAGGGTTCATTGAATCAAAAGTTGAGCACAGAAGAGTGTCTGGGGCTCTAAATTGATGGCATGAGCTTCCATTTCATCCATTCATTGAGCTAGAGAAAAAAAGGCAACCTCAATTTCCCAAAAAAATTCTTACATTCGACGGGAGAGTCTTGCTATCATTTCTTCAAACTCTCTGAGCTTAACCATAAGATACTAAAGGGATGTATTGTTATCTTGGCCAAAATATTCATGGTTCCTGATTATTTTCCTGAGGTCACTCATCAAGGGATGCATAGGTGTTATAGCAAGATTTACCTCACCCTATGCAATCTTGCACAAAAGGCCTTTTTCCATTTCCCTATCCATACTTGAAGTCCCTTTTTGCAAATCCCAAAGATAAAAACATTATTTTTCTACAAATACGTGCCTTTCCTATATTACAACATTTGTATATGCAGTTTGTACCACTACAACCCGCGTACATCGGGAAATGTGCCCAAAATTAAAAAAATGGTGTTGGGTTTCCATGTCATGTCATGAGTTCAATGATCCTTGGCCTTCCATATATTGGAAACGTTCCGACTTGGCCCTTCAGTTCCACTTCAAGGCTATAAATGGGCCAAATCTAAGCTATGGAAAAGAGGAGAAAGAATTCAACTTTGAGAGAAAAGTTAATATGGAGAAATTATTCACTTCACATTGAGTCTGCATCCCTTTTTCCTTTAAGTCTGAAAACATTGTTCATCCCCCAAGCTCTTCCCTTATTGATTAAGAACTTCATTGTCTCTCTTATATGAGCTTGCCTTTGGTGGAGGATTGAAGTGGTGGAGGCCCAACTGGAAGGAACTTAGTTTCTCGGTAACTCATTCACTTTCGTTGATTATATCTTAATAGAAATACTTTTTTCTCGTCCATTTAATATCTTGAAAATATTTGAATTATTATTCCATGGGCGTATTTTTTTATGAATGTTGATGGATTATGCTATTGAATGTGCTAACATTATATATTATCACCATATGCTTGTGTTTCTTGGTTGTTGAGGACTAGTTGCAGGTATATCGCTTTGGGTCAAGTGCTCAATGGTGGACTTCATAGAACATCTGGACGAGGTAGGCCTCTTATCTTGTCTTATTAGCATATTTGTTTATATAGCATACTTGATATTAGAGTTGATTTCTACATTCATTTCCGTCTGTTGTGGTTTACCCCTAGCCATAGAGAGATTTTCCTTGTAACAGAATTGGCGACCATACTGGGGAGAAAATCTTATTTTTGGGGGTTTGGAGTGTTTTTCTCCTTAGATTGCTCTCGTTTATATTTAGTTTCTTGTCATATGATTGCTTGACATCCTATGTTCACTATGAGTCTGAGTTTCTTATCCTCCTCCTTATCCTAGATTTTTTTTGACACATATATGTGGATTTTTGCTTGACAATCACGTACATATGCGTGTTATACTTCTGCAATTTGCGTACATACAGGTTTTTCCCTTGAACAGTCACGTACATCTACCTTTGTTGCTTGATTGCTGAGTTTGGTGGTTGTTGGGTAGGTTTTGATGATTGCTGGGTCTTCTTGGGTCTCTGTGGTGACTATTAAGTATCTATGGAATGACAAGAAACCTGTCTTTGGTTGAATTTTTGGGTGGTGCCTTTCTCATCATATTTTCATTTTGATTGTCCTTACACCTTGGGCTGGGTGTTTTTCTCCTTGATATCCTACTTGGGTTGTCTCTGTCTATACACAATAGAGTCTTTATATCAAGTTGTTGTTCATTCCTTGCATTTTCAATCTCTTATATTAAAAATATTAAAATATTAGGCATTTTACATTGATTGGCATTTTGATCTCTTGAGTCTTTGTCATTTATCTTAGTGCATGTAAAAAAAGATTTCATTTTATTTAGAATTGCATAATTGAATTGAAAATTGAATTTTTGAAAAGCATACCATTTATTGGAAATTGAAGTTAGGACTTTGCATTGTACTCAAATTCATTTATTTTACTTGTTGAGTCACAACATCACTATTTTGACGACCACACCTTTTGAGTAAGAAAGGCCATTAAAATTAACGCTATAATTTAAAATTTATTAGTAACGATTTTATTTTTTAGGGTGCACAAGCTAGCTTAGAATTTAGAGCCTTGAAATAGGATTGTGTGAGTAAACTTCTCCAAGGATATTAAATCAACATATGTGTCTGACTAAGGGAGTGGAGAAATCCATTGTATAATCGGTAATATCAAGAGGCTCTGCTTACACCAGAGTTAAGCACAAAGTCGTGCGAGGTCGGTTGAAGGGATATCCCCTCGATACCTTCTTAGCGTCAAATATATTTCTAGGGATATATTCATATATGAGGATCTTTCTAGTGCCCTTACCTCTGTGAGAGGCAGTGCTTTCAAGGTTTCAGGATTTGCTACCCTACCCATATGGTGGACCTGACTTACAAATGTTCGCTTGTACATCGATTATACCATGGTTTCTTAGTTTCTTGACTTAGGTACCACATAGGTTACTTTTAGGGGTTATTCTACAAGTACCCTAGGTCAGATAAGGGCCAGACAACACACAACCTTTATGGAGGATTACCTCTCCAGGGGGATTTGACCGACTGGTTTTTAAGCCCATGAGGGACCTTATAACTGATTATGTTTCCTCCAATATTTAACAGTGGAGTCTCAAGCCCCTCTTGGGAGAGGCATAACTACTTTAGAGAGGGAGGTCCCTTTCAACCACTTTATCCTGTTTGTGTGAAAATTGGTCATTTGATTATTGTTGGTGTTCTCTTTTATTACTAGTTGGCCTTAGGATTTGTTTTTTATATCTTGAATCTTGATTCGTCGTGGAGCCATACTAGCTTCCTCGTAGGTCTCAATGCTTGTTATAGTTACCACCACATTTTGAGTCTTTTCCTTCTAAAAGGCATAGAGTTTTTAAATGTGGTATGCACACCTCCACTTATCAGACTTGTTATTCTACAAGGATGAGTACTGAACTGAGTCATCAAGATATTGGAAGCCCTTCGACTCCCACACCTACTATATTTATTGGTACCCCTTCAACTCCTTCAACTACAATGGTTGTAGTGTCGGAGGTACCTATTATCATTGTTACCCTTCCTATAGTGAATAGTCAACCTATAGCCACGAACCCTGTTAGGTCTCTTGGCCATTCACTGGGCTATAATATTCATTCCATCTCGATGGACTCTGGTCCTTTTTCCTATGGTATGCCGAATTTTACATCACGATTTTCAAAATCCATCCCAGACGCTGGCCCTAATCCTAGCATTGGACTCAGGGGCACAACTCCTCCTTATACTCCATTCTCTTTTGGTGGCACTCATGTCCGTCAAACGACTCGTATCGTGGGAGGATTTCCTCATTATAATGTTGGGTCTAATCCTATTGCTTCTGGATGATGTAACTAACCTAGCAGACAAGCTTCTGCTCAAGTTTTATCCTTTACACTCACCTCTCCAGTGTTAGTTGTGACCAACACATTTGGCATGAAGAATCCACCTTTTTCCTCTGGATTCACACCCAAAGGAGGTCAGTTTCACACTTTGGGAAACCCCCAACCTGGATCCACTCCGACTGGGGGAATTTTTTATAACCCTCATCAGAACATTCCTACTAGAATGATTCCCAACCAACCCCTTATGAATCATCCCAGAGGAGGGTCTTACAATCCTAGATAGGGCCATGGTGCTTACGAGAACCCTGGATGGGTTGCAATTCACCAACCACAATCTTTACAGGGAGCTTGGGGGCAGATGTTGCAACCCCATCTCCCTTTTCTGGCCACACTCAATCTGCCAGACTTGTCTAAGTTGATGAACGACCCTATGTGTCATGATCCTACATAGCCCCTCATTCCCACCAAGCTTCCTTCAGATATTCCAAAATTCAAAGTCAAGAATGGCGAGGATCTTGGTGATCACGTTACCACCTTTCACCTATGGTGCTCTTCAAATTCCCTTAACAACGATTCCATTCAGTTAATATTGTTTCAATGCACCCTTACAGGGGTTTCCGTGAAATGGTATATGGAGCTACCTAGGGGGTATACGGGACCTTTAGTCAGATGGTTTTAGTCTTCCTTAACCACTTCCAATTGTCAGTTTGTTACGATGTTGGCCTAGAACGTTTGTCAACCTTACGCCGAAACAAAGCCACTCATATCTCGGATCACATCCAAGAGTGGCATAGATGGAATAGGTTGATCAAGACCTGCATACCCTCATAATTCCTGTTAGAGTGGTTCCTTAAGTCTCTACAACCTTATATTTTGAAGGGTATTTCTACATCCGGGATTACATCTGAGGAAGAAGCGATTTCAAAGCCCAACAGTTAGATCTTATATATGCTTAGTCTGGAATTTTATACGGGATTCTTCCTGACACACAGAGATCAAACTATGACCCTAGAAACAATCTCGGGCCTCATGCCGATGGCATTGTAGACTCCACCAATGTGAAATCCGCAGACTTAGTGACAAGCCATTTGAAAGAGTTATCTCTAAACCAGTCTATAGGAGGGCTCACTTCATCTGTGTCTTCGAATCCCACTCAGTCGGTGGATGTACATTCTGTGCAATCATCGACCGACCCAAATGGAAACAAACAACTAGGAGAGAATAAGAAGAAAGGACGTAATAATAATCGTAAGGGTGGGAAGAATAATAATAAACCTAAGGACAATGGTAATAATGAGAAGACGAATAATAATGTTGGCGAGGGCAAGAAAGAAAAGCGTAAGGTGAAGTTTCCCTATAAACTTTGTATAGATGATCACCTTACTCATTTATGCCCCAAACTTGTGGAAGCTATGAGGCTCTTATCTCTACTATCTGCCATGATGACGAATCATTTTCCACATAATCATCACATGGCCTCGAGATCCTCAAATGTTGTAAATGTGGCGAGTGGGAGTCAAAACCCACCAGCACAAGACGATGACCGTTTATGCATCAATATGGTCAAATATGAGGTTAATATAGCCACCCGATCTTGCGATTACAGTTCTCCACAAAATGTACCTAGTATAGAGTCTCCTCCTCCTCCAGAGACACCCTTACAGATCGAAAAACCAGAGCCACCACCTCGTATTACAAAAGGAGTACTCAAGCAATCTACCCACAATCCTCATGCTAGAGCCGTCCAAAATTAATTGATTTTTGAGAACTTGGGTCAAACCCCTTGTGCGATGTCGACTCTGAAGGTACTCCAAACTTGTCCTTCACAAAGGAATGCCTTGTTATATGTGTTAGGAGCTCTATATCCTAGTGGCTCGAAAGTTATCAAGTTTGATGTCACAGATGTGAAGCCTTGCTTTCCTTACCATGTGGAATTCCAAATCCATAAGGGTTACTTGAAGTATACCATCAAGCGTACTATTGTTGATGAAGGCATTGAAACATGTGTGATTTCCCTGGTCTATTGGAAATCCCTCAGCTCTCCGAATCTCTCTCAGTATCCAACCATGTTGACTTCTTTTGATGGTCATTCCTTTCTCCCTCACAGTATTCTTCCTGCCTTTCCGGTCTAGTTAGGTGGGAAGACGGTAGAGGTGGATGTTGAGGTGGTTTATGCGCCCCTCGATTATAACTTGTTACTAGGACACAATTGGACTTACACTATGACTGTATTTGTATCGTTCATCTTCTGTACTCTTTGTTTTCCTCATGATGGGAAGATTGTGACGATCGATCAATTTTCCTTTGTGTATGCTATCCCCAGTGCATCTATTAGACCGTCGATCCCCATGGTCAACAATTATTAGCCAACAACTGAGAATATCGATGTCAGAATGTATTCATCCCTTATGGGTCCCTTAGAATTCATGGCATCGGTTCACCATATTTTCGCCATGTCTAGTAGTCTCGTTTCGACAGAGAGGCCCGTTCCTTTCCGCACTTCCTATTTTAACGATCCTTAGACCCTACCTTCCTCTACAGCATCTTGTGAAGGTAAGTCACATGATGGAATGGCCATGCCACTATTGGCAGTAGAGATAGTGTATCAAGTTGTTCTTGACTCTTCCGTTGATCTTGATTATATTACCTCACAGATGGACGAGGAGGATCCTGTTCTTGAGCCTGTGTGGGCCACTTCGTCATCTTGTTCACATTACTGCCTCGATGAGAATTTTCCCTCAGATGAATCTATCATTGAGGCCATGAATGGTTCTGACAAGCCTTGGGATTATATGCATCATCTCTCTTATTTTCTCCTAGAGCTTGCTAGAATCGAACAAGATGACTTTAGATCTACTCTGAGCGAGATAGTCGGTCACACTGTAGTTCCACTTAATACGCACGACATTTATGTCGAAGGAAATATGGTGAGTATCTCCCCTACCATGACAATCACTATCTCTTGTACCCATAGCAAGATTTAAAATGTACACATCGGTGCATATTCTTCGCCAGAAGAAATCCTGATCTACACTGAACTCTTCAAGGAATTATTAGATGTATTCACTTGGTCATATGAAGATTTTCTAGGAATCGGCACTCGAATTGTTGAACTTGAGATTAAAACTTACCCGGATGCTAATCCTGTTTGACAATGTTTTAGAGCTATCAATCCCCGAAAGGCCCCTGCTATTAAGGCAGAAGTAGAGAAACTGCTTAATGCTAGCTTCATCTACTCAGTTCCCTTGACTGAATGGGTATCCAATCCCATTCCTGCGAATAAGAAGCAAGGAACCATCCGTGTATGAATGGATTTTTGTGACCTGAACAAATCTTGTCCTAAGGACAACTTTTAGACACCTTTCGTCGATGAGATCCTCGACGAGTGTGCGGGAAGCGAAGTTTTTTCTTTCATGAACAGATTTTCAGGGTATAACCAACTTCAAATTAAACCTGAGGATCAACATAAGATGAAATTTATTTGTCCTTGGGGTACTTTCACATACCATAAGATGCCTTTCTTCCTTAAAAACGTCGAAGCAACCTTCCAACATGCTATGACCTTTGCGTTCCATGATCTTAAGCATATAGTTGAAGCTTATATTGATGATATTCTTGCTCACTCTCGTAAGAGAGTGGATCACCCTAAGCACCTTCGGCTAGTTTTTGGCATCTCGTTGAACCCTCATAAATGAATATTTTGCGTTAGGTTAGGACGTATTATAGGATTTTTTATTCTCTGAGACTAGGATCATGGTAGATTCGTTAAAGGTTGAGGAAATACTTTGATTGCCTCCCCTGCGCACTATTCGACAACTTCAAGGTTTTTAGGGGAAAGCTAAATTTTTACGTTGGTTTATAGTGAACTATGCCAATATTACTAAGGGTTTCATGCATCTCTTGAAGGACACCCCTTTTATCTGGGATGAGCGATCCCAGGAATCCTTCGATGCTTTGAAGAAATCCTTGGTATCGACGCCTCTGCTAAAGTCTCCTGACTACAGTATAGATTACTTGCTTTATGTCATCGCATCCGAAGAAACGATTGGTATGGTATTGGTTCAAGAGGATGATGAGCTCCACAAGCACGTCATTTACTATCTTATTCAAAACTTAGTCGGTCTTGAGCTCAAATATTCTCACGTTGAAAAGCTAGATTTGGTTGTCGTTCACGCAATCCAACGATTATGCCATTATATATTGCTTTGAAAAACTATTGTGGTTTTCGATGTCAATCCATTTCAATACATCCTTACTAGGTGTATCATAGGGGGAAAATACAATAAATGGATTGTGATTTTACAAGAATTTGATCTCGATTTCGCTTCTGTGAAATCCAAGAAATCACTAGTCTTTGGAGAGTTAATATCTGACTTCCCACAATTGGACAAGGATGCTATTCATGTTGATTCTTTTGTGAATGAAAACATTTTCCTTGTCTCATCGTTTGACCCCTGGTATTGAGACATTGTTCTCTATCTTCAAACTTTGAAGTTCCCTCAGGATTTCTCACGAGATGACCTACGGCGTATACGATACCAAGATAAGAATTACCTTATCATTGATGGCACTCTATATCATCGAGGAATAGACAATATCTTTTGTCGTTTTTTAACTCAAGAAGAAGTTGATTCAGTTCTAAACGATTACCACAGTGGAGCTTTTGGTGGTCATCTATCCAGGCTTGTGACAACCCAGAAAATTTTGCGAGACGGTTATTTTGGTCGTATATCTTTAAAGACTATGTTGAAGCAGTTAAGAAGTGTCACCCCTTCCAGGTGTTCCCTTGGAAAATGTGCTCACATCCAACCCCTCGTTATCCAGTCATTACTGTCGGTCCCTTCACTAAGTGGGGGGTGGAATTTGTGGATTACAACCCAATTTCAGTTGGGGGGCATCAACACATTATCGTGGCCGTAGACTACTTTACTAAGTGGGTTGAGGCCATGCCTACAATTAAATCCGATGGGAAGGTTTCCTCCTTCTTCATATTCAATCAAATTATTGCCAGATCCGGAATCCCGAGTGAGATTATCATTGATCATGGTAGTCACTTTCAGAATGAAATGATGGAAGATCTAGCATCCAAACTGGGGTTTAAGCATGGTAATTATTCCCCTTACTACCTCAAGGAAAATGGACAGGTAGAGGCCATAAACAAGTCTCTCAAGACTGTTTTTCATAAATCTATCAGCCAGAGCAAATCTAACTGGCATATCATGCTATATCCTGCACTTTGGGCATACCGAACCTCGATCAAGACTACCACCATTTTTTCTCCTTTACAGTTAGTACACTGTGTGGAGTCAATCTTACCTATCGAATGTGAAATCCCTTCTCTTAGATTGGTAGTTTCACTCTTACCTGACACTTATGATCTTGAATGATGCCTCATGCACCTAGAGATCCTTGACCAGCAGCGTCGAGACACCTCTACAAAAATTGAAGAGGATAAAATATGTGTCAAGGTCCAATACAATAAGTCTGTCTGCCCTTGGTTTTACACTGATGGTGAATTGGTTCTTTTATATGATCAAGCCAAAGAACCACTAGGGGGGGAAAGTTCAAACCCATGTGGCATGGTCCCTATATCGTGTGATGTGTCTTGGAAAAAGGAGCCTATGAATTAGAAGATTATGAAGGGAACATGTTGATTGAGCCTAGGAATGGGCTCTACTTGAAAATATATTACGCTTGAGCCCCAATCTTGGGCGTAACTCTTTGTATACTAATGTAATTTAGTGTATATATATTTCCCCTTTATTTTTTGTCTTCAACTTGCTTATCGAGTTTTCCCTTGGTTGGCAGATGTCAACGGAGTCTTCGGTTTACTTAGGATTCGAAGATAGATCCAATCATCATACATGGAACTTGGATTCCGTCACTTGGATTGTTTACTCACCTGAGTGTATACTGGTGTCTTCAGGTGGCGTATGCCTAGGGCCATCCATGAATATTGTGGCTGAATATAGCATCGTTATAGAACTTTTGAGCGACATCATTTCACATGGTATTTTCTCTTTGTAGGTTCGCCTGGATTCCCAGTAAGTAATATGTCAGTTGAACGACAGTTACCATGTGCATGACCCTGCGTTACATCGACGATTCCTATGGGTACGCCTTTTAGAATGACAGTTTGATTTTATTACTTATCATCACATACCTAGGAATTCTAATTATGTATCCGATACATATGCTAATTTCATTTTAGATTGGCATTTGTCACATAACTAAAGGAAAGAAAACTTTCTCATCAATGTACACATTGTAACATAAGTAAAGCTGAAGAACCATGTTTTTATATATATTTCAAAAAATATGATGTTTATAGTACAAAATTGGGGCTAACACCCTCAATACACATATACAACCCATAATACAAATGTCACGACATCTATGCCTGTGGCACCAGATAAGTTTCATGATAGAAAAATACGACATTTGTGAGATGTTGAAAGAGTCACACCCAAGCTCTGGGAACGCCTACCACCTGTCGCTGCATAGCCTCTAATAGATCCTCCACCTGAACCATCGAAATCCTTTATGTCAAACGAGACAAGTTTCCCTGCACATTTTGAAGGACTCTCTCTGCTTCTCCTCCCCCTGCCTCATCTTCCCGGTGCCTCTGACGATGTCATGGAAGCCTGTTCATCTGTCATGGACCTACGCATGTGTCACATACGTGTCTAGTTAGCACTTAAACATCATCCAAAAATATTTTTTTTTTCCTATACAAAAATACAAAAAAATGAAATATTTAAAAAACTTTGGCATACCTATGTCCCTGTAGGGGGTTCCTAGTGGTAATGGTTTTTGGACAACTGAGAGGGGGGGTGAATCAGTTGTTACTGTGCTTAAACAATTATGCTTCTTTTAAACTCTTTGAAAAATCACTAAGGGATAATCACAATAGTGCAGAGAAGTAAATAATAGCATATTCAGCATCAGTCACACATATGTGATACACAGAGACATGTATTTCCTGAGGAAACCCATAAACGGTAAAAACCTCTTTTTCTTTATATGATAAGTAATAGTTACATTCTTTACATTATCATACATATGAG
>CBVK0100670027.1:0-16369 GCA_900067695.1 Picea abies
ATATATATATATATATATATATATATATATATATATATATTGTAGTTTTCTTTCCAAGAACAAAATTACATTTTTGTTCTTGGAAATAAAACAACATAGCCCGTCTCACATATCCCACCATTCAACAGTGATAATCTAAATCAAAAAGTTCAAAACATCACTGTAATCATATGGATCCACAAGTTTCGATATGTTACAATCCCTATCTACATGTCAACCATCTTAAATACTAAAAAAAAAGAGAGTAGTTATAGTAGGAATCCTAAAACCACTCCATCAACCACATACTAGATTTGTCATTAGAGAGGATCATGAAAAGGAGGATGATAGTAATTTGAAACTTGTCTCTCTCTTTCTGCTTGAATATACCATTGCCCATTAATCATTTGTACCCCATCTTTATACAAGGTATCAACACCAATGTTCCTTTCCCTATACAAAAATGAAAGAAAATTAATAAAACCAACACAAGCACCACGAACCTCCTCTAACAAGGGATGAAACAAATAATTTAAGCAGTTTTGCTCCTTTTTCATCCATCTAATAACAATCAAGGGATCATTAAAACCTTGTAAAATAGAAATCCCCTTCTTAGCAACCAACAACAACAGAAGTTTTAGAGGCATTAGCTCAACATAATTATTGGTTGCATGCCCTAATCGAATTGTAAAATTTATGCTATGAGATTCATTATATAAAGCACTCTCCCCTTCTCCATAGACCTGAGGGTCACCCTTTGCAGCGCCATCAAAATATACCCATGCACCATCCTTACGCACTTCCTCTACAACAATTTGCCTAGGAGGCTTAGCCAATGTCATTCGAGGAAAACTCTTTAAAGTAGTAAGACTCTTAGAGGCACGTCAAATAGGAAGAATTTGCCTATCTTCAAATAGGTCAACATTCCTAGTCAACCAAATACCCATGCTAGTATCAAAGGGAGTGCTTTGTAAATTGTAATCCTTCATGAAAGAATTGCCATACCAACCTCTTAGACCTTCCTCAATTGTGCTACCAATCCATACATTTTTCTACCTAGTCAAATGTTCAATCTCCCTCTAAACTTGCATAGTGTATATACAGTCCATGACAAGATGTTTATTTGTCTTTTCACATACCTTGCATAGATTGAACCTATTGGGTCCCATTCTATTCTTTTTTTGAAGATTATCCCAAGTCAAGGCTTTATCGTTTAGTGAAAACCACATATAAATTCTAGCTTTCGAGGGATATTTAAATAACCAAACACTCCACCACCACATGTGATTCCTCTCCTCTCCATCTAAAGTAATAACAATATATCTAGCTTTTGGGGTATTAACCCCATAAAGGGTCTTTAACCAGATGAGCTTATATGCCTTCTCAACCAATCTGACATGGCTTAACTTGAGTCTTGCCACGAAAACCCCCAAGGCATGAGTATCCTCACCTCTAAAATCTAATTTGCTAGCTGAAAGCTACCCTTGACCCCCAAATAGAAGTAAGATCAGGGACTGCAATCTGAGAAAAAGATTAAAATATCCTCTATCCCTCAACAAAGAAATCATATGACGTGGAAGCACAAAGTCCATACCACTCCCAACCCATGGGTCCTCCCCAACCTAACACTAGCCCCGTTCCCCACCTTTTGCACTAAACCATCCCTAATTAATGGGAAAGCCAAAACAACTGCTTTCCAGATAACATAAGCATTGTGTAAATTTTTGCAAGGCTTTCAAATCCAGTCTTCAACAGATTCTGGGAAAAAATATTTTTGATGAACGACTTGACACCATAGACCTTTTCCTTGAATAAGCCTCCAAACACTTTTGGTTGCTAGACCCTTGGAAAAGTGAAAAATACTTGAGTCCCCACGCATCTAGGGCTTTTGGAAAAACTAACTTCTGCCACTTTACCCAAGGGATACCCCTCTTCTCCTTGTACCTTGACCGAAGAAACCTAAAGGTTATTCTCCTTAGCTACTCTAAAGTCCCCTTCAGAATCTAGGAGAGTTACATATAGTAAACTGGAGTAGCCTCCAGAATTTCCTTAACCAATACTAGGCCACCACCCCTGGATAATCAGCTGTGACACCAAATCGATATCCTCTTCTCAAACTTGGCAATCAACCAATTCGAGTCTTGCTTCAAATAATTATTAGGTTTTAAAAGAGACCTAAATATTTCATCCCCCCCATCCAAGTCAACTTGATTGCAAAGGAAAAGGGTAGCAATATAATCCAAGTTTGTAGCATCTATCCCTACAAAAGAGATGGTAGATTTCCAACATTAACCAACATTCTTGTAGCAACACAGTACAATTCCAGAATCTCTTTGAGTTTCTTTACATCCCTTCTTGACCCATCATGGAAGATTAATATATTGTCAACAAACAGTAGATGGGACAAGTAAAAGGAACCCCCAATCTTCACTCCTTTGAACGACCCATTATTCCTAGCATTAGTTAAAACCCTAGAAGGAGTGTTCAACAGTCTAGCTGGAGAAGCAAAACCCTCACCAAGAGCCTTACTAGAAATATTACCATCCATTGAACAACCAACCAAAAGAACACCCTCCTCTACAACAACTGTCTGTTCAACATCTTATCTACCACTCTCAATAGACCTAGGAACCCCCAAACCACCACCAAGATTGACCTAACCTTGCGAAGGCATCGACGACTTCTTCTCCCAGACTGTTCTTTTAAAAGGCAAAGGGCATTCTACAACCAAATGCCCGTATTTATGGCATCTATTACACTTGAACGACACAATCCAAAGATTGTATAAATGAACTAGTCCCCCTTTGCAGCACTGTACTCTTTGCCAACCCTCTCTTAGATCCAACCATTCTAAGATGCACGCAACCACCATTGAACCAATGTTTTTGAATGACATATCAACTTACACAAATTGACCTAGAGCATTACCAATTGCCTTGAAAACCTCATGAGACCAGAAATCAATCGGCAGCCAGGAAAACTTGACCCACACCGGTGCCAAATACAAGCTCTTCTTCCTTGCATAAAAAAATGGAGACCAATGCCATTTCCAAGACCCCAGCAAAATTTTCGTTGCATCAAAGGAAAAATGAAACACGAAAGCTAATCAATCCCTTGAAAGCACATAGGAAGTTGGCACATAACCTAGAACAGACCTCCATTTTCCAGAAATCCATTCCTTCAAACCATTATCACTTGCCTAATGACCAAGGAAATCATCTACCAGAGCCTTCTGCGCCATCTCCACTACTTCATGCATGTTAATCCCTTGCCTAGGACCAGATTAACAGGAGAAGTCTGTTAAAGTCTGTTACTTCACACACTTCTTTTTCCTTTTCCTATCAGCACTGCCCCCTTCCACGGAAACGCGGGCACCATCACCACTCGAAAATTGAAATAGTCTTGTCGCCCCTTGCAATTGGATTAGGAATAGTGCCCACAACTCTTGAAACAAAACCATGCTTCTTCAAAAATTCTAGGGATTTACCAATGAAGCCCGACCTATAACCACCATGACCTCCAAAGGAAGCCTCATCACAATAACCAACATGCAGCAACGAAGGTCTGTAAACAAAGGAAGGCTTTGTAAAAGAGGATGAAACACCAATAACACCTTTACCTCGAACATCAAAAGCTTGAAGATTCACTCCATCTGAAGCGCAGTAAAACTTTCACTAACCCTCTGACCTTGGCTAACTACCCCGCCAACATCCACTAATCCGGCAGGCACATGGTCGTGTGACTGCTGTACAAGACAGTGAATGACACTGACAGCATCAGATCTCTCACCAGCGCCCAAAGGGATACCCACTTTTGGACCCAAACCTGAAGTATTTTGAATCTTTGGAATCAAGACCGTGGGATGAGAGATCAAATCTCCAATCCTTGAGAGATTAGGACCCCCTCTAACAACCGGCAAGCTCCAAATTTGGATCCCCTTGAAGAGATCCTATGAGAAATCCATGAGATCGTCCACCATTGCTCCAACATTCAATCTACCTGTACTTGCAGATTCATCTTTTAGTATTATAGATTTCATGGGATCTCCATCATTGAGTTCACTTGCATCCTCTTTAATATATATACATGAAGAATTGCATTTGTTCGATAGCATTTTCTTATTCACAGTCTTCTTATTATACGAGAATATAGCACATACAGTACTACACATGTCATGCATGGTAATCTATGTCAAAAAACAAGTGTGCGCAAATATACACGTTTTAATTAGTTACTTGCATTGATACAAAACAAAGTACCCTATTCTACTTCATAATATTACACGGACAATTTTTAAATTTTATGACCTCACATTTATATATTCAAAATATAATAAGACCAAGTACACTCTTGCATTTATGTCCTATATATTGTTTGAATTGGCATGCGATTTATTGTGTATGACTACATTATACTAACTGAAAAAAACATGAGATGTGAAACAGTGAAACTAATGTTTCTCCATACTTGTGAAGTTACTTGAGAGTTTTACCACCTTCTGCTCCAAATTCGAAACTTCCCTCTTCTTTCACATGATCATCCTGTACGTGCCCTTGGGCATTTTACTGCATATTAGTTGCACGTTTTCCCCAGTATTATAGACCTGCATATCTTTCCAGGGCCATTGATGATATGTTATCATTGAGTAAGTTTTCCAATGGTTTGTAAGGTCATTCATTCCCAAGACTTGGATAGAAACATCTAATTTTTTTTAAGAGGAATGCTCATTGTTGGATTCATTATTCAGGGCTCAGAACATCCCTGAATGAAATTATCATATTTATACCCATGTTAAGAGCTACTTACTGTAAGTTTGCACTGCTATGGAGTGCTTCAGCCCCAATCTCCATCACAATATCAGTGTTGCCACATGGAGCAGGTAGTTCTGTGATTGTGAGTAGAAGAATCTTGTACTCGTTTTTCTTTGATTAGTCAAGTGCCCTATTGTACTTAATAATGTGATCATGGACTATTTTAATGACTTCATATTCATACTTTTAAAATACAATAAGATCAAGTACATTCCCTTGTGTTTATGTTTTATATCTTATTTGAATTGACACGTGGTTGATTGCCTATCATTACTTATGCTAACTGAAAAAAACTTCTCGTTGATGTGCAATGGGGAAATTAACATTTATCCATACTTGTGAAATCACTTCAGAGTTTTACTGCCTTCTGCTCCAAATTTTTAAATTCCCTCTTCTTGCACATAATCGCCCTCTACTTGCCCGTGGGCGTTTTACTGCATAGTTCCCCAATATTTTAGGCCTACATATTTTTCCAGGGCCAATGATTATATTTTATCATTGATAAGTTGTCCAATCGTTTGGAAAGCCATTCATTCCCAAGACTTGGCTCGAAAGACCTACAAATTGTTTCAAGAGGATTGCTCGTCGGTGTGTCCATTATTCATTGCTCACAACATCTCTTAATGGAATTATCACATCGTGTCCATTATTCAGTGGTCCCTGACTCAAATTATCTCATTTATACCCGTGTTAAGAGCTACTTAAGTTTTGCACTGATATGGGTTTTGGAGTGCTTCAGCCACAGTCTTCATCACCATATCAGTGTTGCCACATGGAGTAGGGAGTTCTTTGATTCTGAGTTGAAGAATTACTAGTGTTACCATAGTTAGTCTCCATTTGCAATTATAATTTACCCAACTAGAGGCTACATATTCATTGGTTGATGGTTTTGGACTTAGTCATTGTGTATGGCAATTTTTTCAAAAAAGTTGTTTTTTGTCGAATCTCAAGCAGTGGTGACTTGAACAGCGAATTGAATTGGCAATGCCAAATGTTTTCTTAGTTTCATAAACAAATGTTAAGATTCACATGTTTTTTGAACTTAAAAAATATAAAAAACAAAATCATATATTTTATAATTATATATATGTATGTATGGGAAAGCCTAGTGGGTTAGCTTAATTGGTTTGAACTGACCAGACTCGAGGCGGAGATTGCTGAGAGGTCATCGGTTGAAGTCCACTAGAGTTCCCTTGGCTTAGGTGTACATGTTTTACTCCATTGGCATTTTACCTTGGGTGCCATTCAAGGAATGTGAGGAAGTGCCTAGAGGGTTTACCAGAGGACAATTTCTCTCTCTCTCTCTCTCTCTATATACACGTCAATGGTGGCTTGCTCAATTGGTAAAAGTAAGGCGCTAATGTGCTAATGTAGCCTCCACTAGGGTTCAAGTCTCATCAATGACACAATGTAAAACCTTTGGGTGGACTTTGGGCCTTGTGCGAGATTATGTAGCCCTTGGGCATGATGTAATGAGCCTTTGGGCCGAAATAATTGAAATAACACGACCTTGTTCCTGGATTTTCCCTCCATTGGACAGTTTCTCATTGAAAAGAAAATATATGTATGGATGTATGTATTCGGTCTTGACATTTAATTTGACATATTTTTGGGTCAAATTTAAAGCACAAAAATATTTTCATATTTTTTTCAAACATAAACACAAACACAAATTAGAACTAGGTAACTTAGGTTTTGGATGTCCTTGTAGAAGCTGACATGCTTCCCATGATACTTGCGCAACTTGGAGAAATTTGTTAGTCTCTTGGGATGAATTTATCTCAAGTTATCTCAATATAACAAGACTAGCTTCTAGTAGAAACGAGTTTTGTTTTAATCTCTTTTACTAAATGTCTTCTTCAAAATACTAAAGACTATATTTTTGGTTGGAACATTGGATGCTACTAGGGAAAATTGAACCAAAGCAATCATGGGTGGTTGAGATAAAGTGTAACAGACTTATCACTTGATACACTCTCTTGTGCATGCAATTTTGCTTTCTGGTTTGTGACATTGTTTGGACTTGCCTCTTGTAAACTGGAATTGATTAACATTATGTTTCCAAACCAAACTTATCTTGAAGTGACATCCCAAATATTGCCTTTGTATGTCATAATATTGGGCATTCCTAACATGGGTATATAGTCTCGAGATATGCAGACTGTTCCTTTAATCATTCACAACTTGGCACTGTTTAGGAGGTAATACCATACTTTTATTGGCTAGATCTGAATCCTTTTCTCCGATATCTCTAAAGTGATAGGAGATCAAAGATAAAATTTTGAATTTGAATGGCATTGTACAAACATCTCTTGAGATAGAGAATTGGTATAACATTGACTGTTCTCGTTACATATTGCCTTTTGTGTTTGTTGGAGCTTCACTCTTCGCTGATGCAATACCTTTTGATATTTGAGATCCTTTATAGAATAATGAAGCATATTCTTTCCCATTCATGGCTTAGATTTATTGAAGACAACAGTGCTGTCAAGGGTAGAGCAACTTCTCCTTGAAGATACAACTTGAAACAAGGGATTACTGATATCCTTGAAATGTAGTGTATTACCTGCAATAAAATGTATCTGCTTGATTACCATTTGATTTTAGATTTGGCTTTGTATTGTGTGTACCAGTATTTTTTTTTTATTATCCAAACCTTACATATATTTTGCTAATTGGTATTGGTGTTTCTTAATACGTAACCGAGGGGCAGGTTTCTTTCCAGTTGGGTTTCACTACAATAAAGGTGGTTCATGTTTTTTCTTGTTATATATGTAAACAGCTGCCTTTGCTTACCTATTTTGACATTCCCAGTGGCTTGTCGTGTTTCTTTATTTAGTACTGTCTTGGAGGTTTATATCTCCAGCAGGACTTGATTTTGTTTTCTTTGTATTTCTATATGGCAAAGCGTCACACGATTTAGACACTAGATAAGATATGCTTTGAGGACCATATCTGCAAGGACAGTTTACTGCAGTTCCCCTAGAGTTCTAGGGAGTAATAAGACAATTTACAAACCAGTAGTACATGGAGGATGGGTTTTTAGTGCTAAACTACTGGAGTGTCAGTTGACTGACCTGCTAAGATTTCATCATAGATTACTTGTTTATGGTATGGAGTAGGTGATTCATGAGGAGTTAGGACGAAACAACACTAGTTGGAGCATATCGGGGAGGGGGAATCCTCTACATTACATAGGCAACATCTATCTGGAACTTTTTAAAATAACATCATGAATTTCTTCGCTGTTTTCTGATACATTCTACCGTACGTGGGATTGGAACTAGGTAGATCAGTTGACAAATACTCCTTTGTGTTGTTTAGTCTCTAGGAATTAATTTATTAAATTTGTTTCTCCATGGTTTTTCTCTCGTGTCTATCCCTTCTTTTCAATATTTGTTTAATCCTATGACAAGTGTTCATGATCACATTTTGGCTCAGGATGATATCACATATTTGGACTGTATTAAGTCCTATTCAATGAATAATTAAATTTTTTGATTATTTCAGGCAGGCATCTGTGCACAGAGATTTGCAACAAAGTAAGGAATAGTGTAGTCATGTGTAATGATATCATAAAAGCCTGAAATTTCTCTTTTTGGCTAACTCCCTTTTTGGAGAAATTGTAAATGTTGTTTTTATCTTCTTCTAGTTCTGGACTTGGCTGGAGACATAATTGCTAAAATTTAAGGTCTTGCTACATGTGGGAACCTGTTGAAAGAAACATCATGTTTCAGACTCTGAAAGAAACCTCATGTTTATTCAATCGTTTATTTATTAGTTCATTGACATTGTCTTTAGCATTGAACTTTGGTTTGTATTATTTGTGTTGTTTGTATTGCAGATTTCTCAGAGAAAACATTAGAGTAGCTATTATTGGAATGATTTTTCACTATTGGATACATTTCTGCACTTTTGTTACTTGAAAGTGAAACTGATATGATTTTTGAAAACATGGTTCCAATGATTTTTGACATATGTGGCAACAATCTGTGGAACTTTGTATGGGGAATAATGCCAACTGTTTGAAATGCAGTATTTTAAGCTTTTATTATTGTCACTCTTCTTGATCTACTCTAACTTGTCTATCACTAACGTCTAAAATGGTAATGACTTCGAATTGTAAATATTAGACATTTTAGAAACCCTCCTGAGATTTGGAATTACCTGCAATTTTCTTTCCTTATGTGGGAATTTGTTTATCAGTATCACTGGCAATGATGATAGCAAAGGCCGGTCTTACAGCTGTTTATCAGTATCACTGGCAATGATGATAGCAAAGGCCGGTCTTACAGCTGCTCTGGTTCCTATCAGTAGGTAGCAGGATGATGCTTACTGCTAAGGGTATTTTCTGAGCCAGAATTATCTACTGAAATGATAATGAATTCCCAAAATCTTCCAGAAATTTGCTAGGTGAGAGAATGCAAAGGCTAATGGGATCTTTCTTGCACTTTGCAAACTTTTTGTCTTGAAAACCAAGTGATAAGGGATTAGAGTTGCCTACATTCGTTTATCAGTATCACTGGCATTGATAATAGCAAAGGAACTTTGTATGAGGAATAATGCCAACTGTTCGAAATGCAGAATTTTAAGCTCTTACTATTGTCACTCTTCTTGACCTACTCTAATTTGTCTATCACTAACGTTTAAAACAGGAATTGTAAATATTAGACACATTTTAGAATCCCTCCTGAGATTTGGAATTACCTGTGATATTTCTTCCTTGTGTGGAAATTCATTTATCAGTATCACTGGCAATGATGATAGCAAAGGCCGGTCTTACAGCTGACTGGCAATGATGATAGCAAAGGCCGGTCTTACAGCTGCTCTGGTTCCTATCAGTAGGTAGCAGGATGACGCTTACTGCTAAGGGTATTTTCTGAGCCAGAAGTACTGAAATGTTAATGAATTCCCAAAATCCTCCAGAAATTTGCTAGTTGAGAGAATGCAAAGTCTAATGGGATCTTTCTTGCTTTCACTTTGCAAACTTTTTGTCTTGAAAACCTAGAGACAAGGGATTAGAGTTGCCTCCATTCGTTTATCAGTATAACTGGCAATGATGATAGCAAAGGCCGGTCTTACAGCTGCTCTGGTTCCTATCAGTAGGTAGCAGGATGACGTTTACTGCTAAGGGTATTTTCTGAGCCTGAAGTATCTATTGAAATGTTAATGAATTCCCAAAATCCTCCAGAAATTGCTAGGTGACAGAACGCAAAGGCTAATGGGATCTTTCTTGCACTTTGCAAACTTTGTCTTGAAAACCTAGTGACAGGGGATTAGAGTTGCCTGCATTTGTTTATCAGTAACACTGGCAATGATGATAGCAAAGGCCGGTCTTACAGCTGCTCTGGTTCCTATCAGTAGGTAGCAGGATGATGCTTACTGCTAAGGGTATTTTCTGAGCCAGAAGTATCTACTGAAATGTTAATGAATTGCCAAAATCGTCCAGAAATTTGCTAGGTGAGAGAATGCAAAGGCTGATGGGATCTTTCTTGCACTTGATAACTTTTTGTCTTGAAAACCTTGTGACAAGGGATTAGAGTTTCCTACATTCGTTTATCAGTATCACTGGCAATGATGATAGCAAAGGCCAGTCTTACAGCTGCTCTGGTTCCTATCAGTAGGTAGCAGGATGATGCTTACTGCTAAGGGTATTTTCTTAGCCAGAAATATCTACTGAAATGTTAATGAATTCTCAAAATCCTCCTGAAATTTACTAGGTGAGAGAATGCAAAGGCTAATGGGATCTTTTTTTCACTTTGCAAACTTTTTGTCTTGAAAACCTAGTGACAAGGGATTAGAGTTGCCTACATTCGTTTATCAGTATCACTGACAATGATGATAGCAAAGGCCGGTCTTACAGTTGCTCTGGTTCTTATCAGAAGGTAACAGGCTGATGCTTACTGCTAAGGGTATTTTCTGAGCCAGAAGTATTTACTGAAATGTTAATGAATTCCGAAAATCCTCCAGAAATTTGCTAGGTGAGAGAATGCAATGGCTAACGCAATCTTTCTTGCACTTTGCAAACTTTTTGTCTTGAAAATCTAGTGACAAGGGATTAGAATTGCCTACATTTTTATTACATCTAGTTGTATGATTGTTAATGTCATGACGTGTTTGCTGAGCATCTCTGCATTAAAACATTGAAATTGTATTATATTTGCAACATATTGTTTAGTGCCTTATAAGTGCAAGATGCTTTTGAATGAAATGTTAGGTATGGTTGAGGTCATGGCATATATGAAGATTTCTAGTCTTACAGCTACTGGGCATTCTATCTGCAGGTGTCTGTATGATGGTTAGTGTTTCAAGAGATTTTCTGAGCCATTAGCATTCATCAGATAGGTTTATTTACTTGCATAATTTGGAAGTTGCATTAAAAGTGAAACTTTGATTCGAGGGTTTGGCAAATTTATTTGTTAGTTGATTAATGTGGTGCACTTTCATCGGATGAGTTTCTTCTCCTATATATATATATTTATTTATTTATTTATTTCTGTTTGTGTTTTTCTGCCAATATGTTTTAGATGCTCACTGTTTGTGTTATTCCTTGCAGCATTTGAATTTTCATTCAGCCAAACCATTTTACTTCTCTTCTTTATAATGAGTTTTCGGTCTTTGACATTGATTTTGTATCATACAAGTGTTTGGAAGTTTGTTGTGCTCTAATGCAGTGAGTAACTACGAGCACCTTTACCGCTATTTGACCTTTTTGCTTGTGTAGTTGAGTTGTCAAAAGAAAACTGTATGCAGAGCAAACCAAGCTATTCAAGTATATTAGGAAAACACTCCAGCCTTTCTGATATTTTTGCCTTTCTTTTACATGCTTTCTTGTTACTTTTCAAAAAATTTCTGTTAAGATTCACAATAAAGCTCAGACACATAGATCCGTCTTGATTATTGTGTGGATTGTTCTTCTTGTCATGTTTTGTATTAATATTCTCTATGGCTCCCTTTGTACTTCAAACGAGTGGCTAAGATCTGTTGTTGCCTTTCTGTAATGCTCTACGAGTTATATTTTCTGCTTCTGGGGTATCACTGATTCCAGCTTATTATAGGATTACACATGAATAACCATGACGAGTTGTGTATATTTTTGTTGGTTTGTGAGAAACCTTGCAATGAATGGTAGTTATTATATTTTCATGTGTTATTCAGGTATTTTGTTCATTCATTAGGTTCTATTATTTAATTTCTCTATAGAAACGATTCATCCATGAAACATGCTTGCCAAAGGTATGTTATAGTGGTACTGATTGATTTTGCTTATGTATAAAATATTCTATTGTTTAAAACATCGATTGGCTTCACATTTTGGTAGAAATTTGGGATAGTTGTAATGCTTGGAAACATGCTCCCCAGAGGTATGTGTTGCAGCATGCTTTTGATTGATTCTACCGAATGATTTTGCCTGCTCTATAAGTTTTTCTATTGTTGTAAAACTTTATTAGCTTCACATTTTGGGGAAAAGTTTCAATGATTATTGAAAAAATTGGCATCAGCAAAAAATTGAGAAGGGTCCAGAATAAAACTTATTGGCAACATCGGTGAAAAATCAACAAACCGTGGAAAACATTAATACATACAAAATAATTCATTTTTTTTCAAGTTTGTAAACATATAAACCAACAACATCAAATAAGCACATTGGTACATAAATATGGAAAAAACAGTGATATATATAATGTGGTGGATGCCAAATAAAAAGCGATACATTGAAGTCAATATTGAATCCTAAACCTTGGTAGCTGTCCAATCAAGGACTCAAAAGTGGACAACCAATACAAAATGACATCAAATATATAAATGTATCTCATCATCGTGAGTCACATATAGTGACAAATCTAATAGCTAGCTACCCATTATCAATTCCCTCCCCCATTTATGGGAAAAGGTCATGGCTCGTTTGCCACTAGAAGTCCTTGCATCATCTATCAAACATCGATTGGTGGGTGTAGTTGTATCAATCTATGAAGTTTTTTTTGATACTACCACATCATCCTCCATGATGTCAAAGTCCTTTGTCCCCACTCTTGTTGCACCTCCCTTGCCGCTTGTGGATGCTCCTCCTCTTCTAACCATCCAAGTGCCTCCTCCATAACAGGTGCATTGTACTCCACCCTCCACTTAGAAAGTATGTTAATATTGTCCAAGGAAATGGTGTCCACTTGCTCGAGCCACAATTGAAGATTGTAGTGGACATATACTGGATCATTAAGATGTGGGAAATCCAACTTGTAAGTGAAAGATCATGAACATATGCATAAACATATAACTATAGATCTATCATATCTAAACTCCTATGGAAAATATGAAACTAATAAAATAGATCTAACAAACAAAAAAAAGGAGTCAAAAAATATACATGGTAAAACCCAGGGCGGGGAAACATCCATGGAAGCAAACTTTTTTATTCTTGAACAAAATTGTCCCAATTACATCAAGCTAGAGAACACTCTCAAGTATATAGATGATCTAGCCTAAGGTCCCATAGGGTCCAGGCTAATGATCATTACCATAAGCCACCATCCACTCTACCTTGATTTAAGACCAATTACCTCAATTTATGGTAACCAAGAGAAATTTGAGCCATTGATCATAAGGCACAATCAAGGGTGGAGATCAACCAATCAAAAAATGTTGATGATAAGCTCATCAAGGGATAAGGGAGAAGTAGTGGATAAGAATGACCTATGAGTGTGGGTCACCATTATCTAAGAGACAGGTCACCACCAAATAACTCCCAAAACTATCTCCATTTGCACAAGTGCAATATTACGAAGTCTAGTGAGGCCATGTTACATGTATAAGTGCCCCACAAATGGTGTTATAATAATCATCATTATGACACTAAGTACAAAATTACATCGAGCCATTAGACAACATTAAAACACATTCTAATAGTAAGAGGGTCATGAATAAATTTAATGAGTCTCGAGGGTCATAAATAGAGTGTCATAAATTATAATAATTATAATTGTTCAGTTGAAGCTCTAATTTGTGTTTTTCTAATTGTATTTTTTCAAACACATTCCAATCACATATTGAGTTGCTATAGGTTTGGCTGAAGAGTTGAATGGCAAGTTTTTGTAAATTTGGTGCATTTTGCCACCAGAGATCTATAACAAATAAGTAAAAAAGACTTAAATTACACTTCATAAAACATAATTCAACTTTCAAATAAAACACAAATAAAATTTTAAATTCTAGTGGCTTACATGGTATCAAAACACTCCTTTCATTGACAACAACAACAAAGCCAAATAGTTTGCTAGCCTCTCGAAACATTTCCATCTTGTGATTAATTGCTCTGTGAGCATCGACATTAGGTACTGTTATCACACAATCAATACTTGCTTAAAGCCCAAAGCAAGTAGATACAAGATTGGCGTAATAGGGGTGACCTATCATTGTCACCTTAACATGAAACCCCTTTCTATTTAGGAGGTATATCAATGTACCCCAGGGGAGACGTCCCCAGTGACCTCTGAGGTTTTGAGAAGGCTAAGGCCAAAGTGTAAGAAAGTTTCACCCCTTTCACATGTCACTCAATTTAAAAGGGCTCTTTTATGTCTTATAGAGATGAAACAAATGAATAGTGTTGTGTACTTGCCCAGAACAAGACAACAAAATAGAAAAAAAAACACTTTCCAATTACCAAATTGATATTAGCACTTAATAAGACAATGAACTCTTAAAAAATATACTAGTTGATATAATATTGCAGCAGTACAACAATTTACAACAACAATGATAAATTTATAACAACAACAATAATTATGCTCCAAAATGCTTGAAAAAAGACTAGAAATAGTAGCTTTAACTAGGCAAATTGATATTAGATGGTCACAAATAGATTTAACAATGTCTAGCTAGCATAACATGTCACTTTTATGGTCAATTTGTTGTTGTTAGATGGCTCTAGCAATATTTTGCAACGAGAAGAAGTTGGTTAGTGAATTAGGCTAATCTAAGGTTAATAGGAGTTAGTGGATGTTTCAAAGAAGATAGTTTGAATGTAGTTTGATCAATCAATCACTAGCAGTGAATAAACTAGTGCCTTCTACGTAATGGAGTCAATGATAACAACACCAACTCTTAGAGGGAAATAACAATGATAATACTTAGTCAAAGGAGATGGAGAAGATGAGAGATGTGTTGGTAACCCAAGGTTGCAAACATCCCAAGTCCTAGAGATAATTGCTAGGAAGTAAAGAAACTTAGGCCCTAACGATTTCGATTTCCTTGGACA
The DNA here is from genome assembly GCA_900067695.1 of Picea abies. Lineage (NCBI taxonomy): Eukaryota > Viridiplantae > Streptophyta > Pinopsida > Pinales > Pinaceae > Picea > Picea abies. The sequence goes on from CBVK0100670027.1 coordinate 15,043, forward strand.
AATTGAAACAAAAATGTGCAATAGGCAATGTAAGTAGGGTTACTATAGTGCTACAATGGTAGGGCTCTAGTATCTATTTCTAGACAAGGTGGTCCTTGAGAAATTTAAACAAGTAGAAAGTTATAAAGAAAATGATAATAACTCGTGCCTTTCTCCTCGAGTTTCAAGCAAACAATTTCATAATCTTTGACATGAAAAAGTAAAATTCACCATAAACATTCATTCACAATAAAGAAATGCAGATTTTCTACATACTTCACGAAGAATAATCAAGCTCAAACCCTAGTTGAAGATCTTCCACCATGAAAATAGCCAAGAAACACACAAAATTAACCTCCTCCAAGAAGTGTGCCTAAAATTTCAGCGAATAACCCTAAAGAGGGCACAAATTTCAGACTTCACCACTTGTGTGATGAAAGATCATGAATAAAAATGAGAGTTTTATCTTTTATTTATACAATATCACTGACTTTTAATTACAATTAGGTCATGAAAAGGTCGACATGGCCAAATTACATTAAAATCCAGCTTTTTACATACATGACAATCATTAAACCCTAATTTCATCTTCAAGGGTGATGTCATTCCCTTCTAGGTTGACGTTAGCCCCTCGAGGTTGAACACTAGGCTTCAAGTGCAGAACGTTTGGCCTCCAAAGGCCCTGAATGCTGCCACACGTGCCAACTAGCACATAACTGTCCATCATAAATGAAAACCCCAACTCTGGATGACGTCAAGGTCAAAATGATGATGTCATGTGCTCTCAAGGGTCAACATCCTTGAGGAAAGACAAAACCCCCTTGGGTCTAGGTCTGTCGGAGTATCCCTGGTGCAATGTCCTTCTTTTTCCCTAGTGCAACCCTATGGTTTTTTTCTTGCCTTGGTGGGGTCATAACATCCATTTGTTGGGCTTTCAACCCCATGGAGGTCTGACCTAATCATTCCCCCATATGTATTTGTCCATCGGGCAAAGTCTTGCAGCAATAATAAGTACGCCCTCCAGGGGCTCGTAAGTCACATGGATCATAACAATGTCAATCACATATAATAATCAAATTACCCAAACATGTGCATCAAACCTCCCTTTACCCAGAGAAAAACTCAAAGACGTTATGCAGTTTAACAAGTCAGGTTTGGAGAAGGTCTCAGGTTGTCCTATTGGGCTAATCCTCCTTAAGTTTGGGGTGTTTACCAGGTGAGAACCAATCTAGGTCATGTAAGTGTGTGTGAAGCGGCGTAGGGGAAATGTTTGGGCAGAGGGTGCAGTGATAATAGGAAAATGTAGGTCTTGCCTGTGGGTGCCTTTGTAGAGGGCGAGCTGCACCTT
>CBVK0100670028.1:0-16368 GCA_900067695.1 Picea abies
TATCCCTAGAAATCAGGGATAACATGATGTATATGCACAATAGTTCTAGAGCTAGCTATTTTCTTCAGATCTTGTACTATATCTGCTCACAACTCTGTTACAAAGGTTTCCTGGGTTGTCCTAAAGATCCTTTCTCTAACATCCCTTTTCTTTGTTATATTTTTGAAGAGCATAAGTGGAATCTGCCCTTTATGCAATTGTTGCTCCATTGACGAAAACAAATTTGAATACGTATCGAACAATTGCAGCTACAACATGGAACAGTGCAATATTTGACCCGAGATACATGCACATGCGAAAATAAAGGACAAAACTGAATAGGAAAAGCGGCACCATTGCCTTGTTGATGTCCGACTCTCCATCCTTTATATGGAGAATGTGTTGCGAGCCAAGTTTTCTCACCAGTGTGACAGTTGCGCCAATCGTTCCAATTGGGTAAATATCAGTGCTCTGTGCAAGTTGGCTAATAGTCGAGTCCAGGACGAAACGATATTCTGAATAAACAGCGGAAATGTTTTCCACAATACTTGTTTCGTTGAGCGAAATAATTCGATCACAATCACCACGGTCATATACTGTTTTGGACAATATATTAAAATTTGTAATGGATATCCCATTACCCGACAATATCTTTTCTGCATGTTTCTGGACAAGTTGTGGAGGAATAGTCAGTGTCACTGTCATCATGGCCTCCTTGTCTGTCATGTCAGCACGCATAATGGATCTACTTTTGTTTTCCTTGTCCAAGTAGGTGCTATAGACAACCATTATGTCCTCGACGAACACTTGTCCAGTTCGGCCGTTGTTCAAGCCCTCTATTGATAGTACTTTGGATGTTACAACTCTAGACCTGGTGACATTTTTTCAACAGGAAAACTAAAGTGAATGGTACTGTGCATTTTTTTTTTGGTATTCTTCTTTCACTGGCATAAATCTACAAGTACACGCATAGCTTCGATGAACTATGGAGCCAGAGTTTTGCAACCACACCTCCTAGGCTGCGGAACATGCGGCACGTTCGATGTCTCGTTTGTACTTGTTGATACTTCTTGTGAACTGCAAACCATGTATTGCAGATGACATCAACATATTCACCATGCCATAGATGAATATATAGCTGAGGATATTTGTTTGGTAAACATAGTAAGAGCAGAGCGTATGCATCTTTACCTTTGGCCTTGTCAGTCTGCTGATGTCTGGGATGACTGACTGCTCATGCCCATGTCACTAGTCCAACTTTTGCTAATGTAAGCAAGTGCATATGAACATCAAGACTAAACAAGCATATGCATTGTATATTGTCCATCAGAAGGACTAAATAATCGTAAAATTGTATGCATTTGATTTTTTTAATTGGAAAAATATTTAACAGTAAACAGGGCGTGAGGGCGAGGCACCACGACCAATCTGTATATTGCGGACCCCCGGAAGCCAGGGGAGCAATCTTGAACCTGCCAGCCTGACACCCACAATCAACAAAGTGGGTAACTATGGAATCAGGTAGAAGCACAATAATAGATGTGAAACCATTAGTCCACCAACCAATGCACCAAGGCATTTTCAGAAACAACACTAAGCAGATGAATTAGAAAATAAAAGGGATAAAAGAAAATGGAAAAAGTAGAAATAGGGAGGGAAGAAAGGCGCATTGCTGCCAAACCATCATTTTCAAGTCTAATATTATATGCCCCCACCCAATTTGTATATTTAATTTACCAGCACAGGTGGTATACCTTTTAGAAGATTGTACCACAGAACTCTCTGCTGTTGCACAAAACAATTCATCTTCCTGTCCAAGCAACCTGTTTTTTCCAAGGTAGCAATGTCGAATATGAAATGGACATGAAGGCAAGATAGTATGAAGACAGACATCTAAAAGAAAGAGAAACATGTCTATTTACTTGCCAAAGAGTCCATCGTCCTCTCCAACCATTATGTTTGTTTAAATGTAGCAATGCAGCGAAAACACAACGGACATGAAGTAGGTTAGTATGCAAGAAGGCATGCAATGAACATAAGTTACCATGTAGGAAGGCACAAAACATGTACACATAATAAAATAAGTGAACACATATACAGACAATAAATGAAATACAAAACAACGCAATATGAAATAACAGTACAAGCATGCACCTTTCTATATCCTCTTCAATCGATGTAGTAAAGACTCTGTCGTTTTCTCCAGCTATTTTGTTTGTTTGCATGTGGGAACGCACAAAATACAACGAACATGAATGCAAGTTGGTATGCACCGAAGAACAAGCAATATGTACATATAGTAAAAGAGACTCAACGGACAATCTAGAAGATAGGCAAAAACATGAACCTTTGCGCTTCTCCATCCATAGTTGTAAATGTGTAATTTTTTTTGCCCTGCCCAAAATATATTATAAGCCACAAAATATTACGAAATTGCATCGCCGTAGGTAAACGATTTCTGGTTTTCTGTGGCAAATTATTCAGATATGCTTCCACCGATGGAAATGCATGTTCTTTATCCTCTACACAAATTGTTGTGCCCACGATACAAGTTTTTGGTTTTCCGTGGCAAACTACCCAAACATGCTTCCAGACATCGAAATATAATCTTGCAGAATCTTTGATGTACATATCATACCTCAAGTACAACACAAATTGTATCGTGCACACACCAGTCTGTGTAGAGGAGAAAGAACATGTAATGTCATATGGGAACATCTGACCATACATGGTTTATAAATGTACCCTGCATATGCTTTATTCTAACAAAAAAACAACGGATATTGCAATTTCACATGTAATCCTCGAACAATTATACATGCAACTATTTTATTTCATTCCAGCACTGAAGCACCAACAAAATCTCACAGCAGAACAAAGATCAACCTCGGTAGACAGGGCAAATAACACAATTGCATGTCGACTGGTGGGTGCAGGGGATGAACACCGTAAAGCGCCCCAAAAAACAATAATAATCGAAAAAAAAAAACTCCAACCACTAGTGTTGGACCCCAATCTTGCAAGGTCGAATCAAACAAAAGAAAACAACAAGCACCAAACCAACGAGAAAGCACGAACATGTCGAACTGCACCCCCAGGGCCCCAAAGCGTAAATCTGAGCCAAACAAATAGAACCAGCAACCCACGAACCAACGAACCAGGAAGAACCACCGAGCCATTAAACAACATATGTATCTCCAACGATTACGAAACTGCAGCAAACCAACGAGAAAGCACGAACATGTCGAACTGCACCCCCAGGGCCCCAAAGCGTAAATCTGAGCCAAACAAATAGAACCAGCAACCACTGCACCCCCAGGGCCCCAAAGCGTAAATCTGAGCCAAACAAATAGAACCAGCAACCTACGAACCAACGAACCAACAAGAACCACCAAGCCAGTAAACAACATATGTATCTCCAACGATTACGAAACTGCAGCCGAAGCACAGAAGGAACCAAAAACATATGACGACCATGCCACTACAAATAAGCAAACACTCTTACTTGCAAACTGCAAACATTGAACAACAAACAAGGAATAGAAAATGAAACTATGGCATGGAAACTTACTCTGAAACGACGAAATGCAGAAGCGTAGGTCGAATCGATAACGAAACAACAACAAGCAGCAATCGGTGAACCGACGAAGAAGAAGCACTCATCGACCCAGTAAACAATGTATGTAGCTTCAACGATGACATAATTGCATTGCAAAAGTAGAAGAAGGATGAAACATACAATGGCTATTCAACTGGCGGTGGACAACAACACTATGCAAATTCATTGTAACATTGTATGGAAAATTTCGAGGAAAAATGTACTCCGAGAAGTGTATTTAGACAAACATTTAAGGCTGTCAGGCTGTCTAAGGACCTCAGTGTCACACACCCACTATGCCAAAAATAAAATTTTCGGCTTTTCTCAAGGGACAGAATCCCTGAACTCCTACGAGGCCTAGCACAGGCTAGCCCTTCCCTTATTCTTCGACTATGTGACCACTAGCGATGACAACAGTCTTTCCCGAAAAGGTATTTCGGGTTTCACGACTTCGCGATTCCCGTCGTGAGTCCCTCTGACTCCTTTAATCCCTGAAACCTAGAATGGGCTTAACGGACTCTATCTTTGACTTTCACCTTCGTCCATGTGACCGTTCATCCTGACCACACACTAACACCAGGAGGTGCTACCAGGGATCGCGTTTCGGGATTTATGTTGCAAGGAACCTTGGTTCCCCAATCCCTGAAACCCGAAACCAAGGCTAAGGTTTCTTGGATCCTTTGTCCACATGACCCTCCGCTTGGAATTTGAGGCCAACTCTTAGACACGCGTCGCGATCCCATGTTTTTGGCGAATTCGCGGACAACGTTCAACCGTTCCTCAATTTTTGATCCATAAGGGTCCGACGACCTAGAATCCACGGTCCAGAACTCTCTGCGAATTCAACGGCCCTGATCAAATCCTGACTTTCTTCTTTTCAGGATTTTTGCGGAGTCTTCACCTCCCAACTCACGATTTCAAATACCCGAAATGGGTTGGGCGTCAGATCCAATGACTCCCATCCCTCCGCAAATCAACGACCAAGATTTAAAACTAGAAATTTCCTATTGGGGTTTTAGGGAAGTCTTCACTCCCGCTTTCCCGATGACCAAATTCCCGGTGGCTTTCGGATCTCTACCATGCATCCTCCACAATGGACGATCCTCGTTGATCTAGATCCAACGACCACGGATCCTCCTGGGCTTACACATGCCGAATGAACTTTCGCTTTATCCACCTCACAACTTATCACGATCTGACGACTCTCGCGATTTCGGCACTCTCTCTTGGAAGTGCTCAACCATTCATTTGCCACCCTTATGCGCCTATGGTTCCGAAATCCCGGTGGCTTCTGGATCTTCACCACATGTCACTCTCAATCCAACGGTTGGAGTGATTTTGGAACTTTTGACAACTCCTCTGTGCCAATCTCTCGGTGAACAAGACTCCAATTGCTTGGATCTGCTGCCACCTGTCCCTTTATGATGGACAATCACGATTATGTAGGGATGACCAACAACCTAGATTTAAACCGGGATTTCGCATTTCTTGAATCCTTAGAGCTCCGCCCGTTGACTCTTTTGATGTGCGAGTCAGCAAGACTCCATTCGTCCTCCACGTGTCCTTTCCGATCGACGGTCATGGATCCTGGGATCTACAATCCTGATTCCTTCGCTACTTGCGAAGACGGAAGGGGTCGAGGAGTTAACGCCTACGCTTCTCCTCTAGATCCATCGGTCCTGACAGACCCGGGATACTCTCGAAAGGATCTCATCCGTTCGTCTAGCAAACGAAAGGATCCGCCCTTTTCTCTAATTGGACTCGTTATCCTTTCTGAACTTGGGTGACGAAATTCCATTTCTCGGAGTTTCAATCTCCCACGACTCTGAACATTCGAGAGCTAACTCCTTCTTGCATCGGGTTTCAAGGCCCGAATCACATGATCCTTCAGAGGGTTCTTGGATAGTCATTCCTAGGCTACTGACCCGAATGTAGTGCCTTCCTAACTCGTCGAGTTATGGGCTATGACACCGGGGCAGGGAAATCTCACGGGTTTACCGTAACGGTAGCCATGTCGAGGAACTTGCTCCGACTCTGAAACATGATGAAATTCCATGTGGAAAGTACCCTCGAGGAATTAAACCAGAATACCAAGAGAATTAGGCGGGGGGACGATTCTCAGTGGAACTGACTCATGCTCCGGACTTACTCATCTTATACAAAGACCAACTATGGCATAAGTATACACATGCATTTATTATTTACAATCTAATTATCAGGAATTCACAGCATACATAAGCCCTTTATACGCATATAAACATGAGCATGTGTCTATGATATTCAATTCAAAATGCAAGGCTTAAAAACACTTATCAGAACCGTTGGACGTGATGCGACTGCTGAGAGGGGTGGTCGTTTCCACCAAACCATAGGCTCAGTCACTCCTAATGGATTTATCACTGGCCACCCCCGGGCCTAGCCCATGATGCTTTGAGATTCAATCTCTTACTTCCAGCTCAACGGAAGTTAGGGAAAAAGGTTACTCTCCTTCTCCCTATACAGGAATAGATGAGGACGAAGGTTACTCTCCTTCTCCTCCCTCGGTCTCCATTCCCGTAATTAGAACTCAATTTCCCTTTGTTTTCCTCTTTTGGACCCAAGAGGTTTTCTTGCTCTCCATCTCTGCATTTCTCGCAGGCTGCCCCCTTTGTCCACCATGCTCCTCCTTCTTGCCTCCCTCGGCAAGGTTATGTGTGGCTCGAATCTCCCTGTCTGTGGTCAGGTCCAGAAGCCATCCGATGGGAAGTCTGCTCCATCCCTCATTAACTCTTAAGGAGGCCCTTCCCACCTACCAGCCTGATGGGGATTCATTTCTAGGCAGAGAATTGTTCTGATATAAGCAACATTAACTCCAGTATGGTACTGGTTCAGTGGAGGTTATCGCAACCATTATGGGTTCCCTCCACCACCTTTTATTAGCAATCGTGGCCTCTTTTTCGTAACACGTCCCCTCTCTCAGCAGTCACGCAACACGTTTCCATTATCCAACAAATTAATAGGATTTACATTCATCAACCTTTATACAAAGGTCCACCAATTAAACATTCACAATTTGAGTTTGCCATAGTTCCTGGCCAATAAAGTTATAAAGTGAGTAGACTTGCTTAATTTTTCCACCACTACCATGATGGCGTCATTCTGTCTAGTTGATGTTGGTAATCCAGTGATTAAATCCATGGAGATGGTCTCCCATTTCCATTCCGGGATTGGTAGAGGTTGTAATAATCCTGCTAGGTGCCGGTGTTCTGCCTTAACCTATTGGCATTCTAGACATTTAGCTAAGTACTCAGCTATGTCTTTCTTCAGTCCCGACCAATAGAATTGTTTCCTGGTGGCCATGATCATCTTCTGGTACCCTGGGTGACCATTATATGGTCTTTTATGCAGTTCATCCATTATGAAACTCTTCAAGTCGTCACAGTTTGGGATATACAATCTGTTTCTGTAAGTCAACAGCCCTTCCTCGAGCATTTGGTAGCCTTCATACTTCATCCCTGCAGGTTCTCACCTTAGGTATGAAGTCACGGTCTTAAAGAATGCATCTGTCTCCTGTGCATTTCTTATTCTCTCCCCGACATCCATTTTGTAGGTGCTTATTGTTGCTAGATGAATCGTTTTTATACTTATACTAAGGGCATTGACCACCCTATTTTCCTTTCCTTTGATATGTTTGATTTCAAAATCAAATTCACTTAGGAGAGCCATCCACCTTGCTTGCCTGGCATTGAGTTTTGGTTGATCAAACAGGTGTCTCAATCCACAATGATCTGTCATAAGCACAAATCTTCTACCCAGGAGGTAGTGTCTCCACATTTTTAAGGCATGTATTATGGCGGCCAACTCTAGGTCATGGGTCACATAATTGATCTCATGCTCATTTAATTTCCGAGACGTATAGCATATTACACGTCCTTCTTGCATAAGGACTCCTCCAAGTCCTTCCTTACAGGCATCTGTAGACACAAGGAAATCATCATCTGTGTCTGCAATCTTTAACACAGGTGCATGGATCAGGAGGTGTTTTAGCTCCTGAAATCTTCCTTCGCATTTTGACTTCCAAATGAATTTAACCCCCTTTTTCTGAAGGTCAGTGATAGGACAACCAATCTTGGAAAACCCTTTTATGAATCTTTTATAGTATCCTGCTAAGCTCATGAAGGACCTAATATCAGATACATCTTTCGAGGTAGGCCATTCCATAATGGATCTGATCTTGTCAGGGTCCACTGCCACCCCTTCCTTAGATATGACATGGCCTAAGTAGTGGACTTGCTTCTAAAAGAAATCACAGTTGCTAAACTTAGCATAGAGCTTATGCTCCCTCAGTACTTGAAGTATGAGTCTAAGATATTATTCGTGCTCCTCCCTGTTCTTTGAGTAGACTAGGAGATCATCAATGAAAACCAATACAAATTTGTCTAGAAATCTATTGAGTACATTATTCATCAAGCACATAAAAGTGGCAGGGGCATTGGTTAATGCAAATGGCACCACCACAAATTCGTAGTGACCATACCTCGTTCTGAAGGTTGTTTTGTGGATATCTTCGCCCCTAATCCGGACTTGATGGTAGCCCGATCTTAGGTCGATCTTTGATAAGATGGATGCACCTCCCAATTGGTTGAACAAGTCATTGATTCTTGGTAAGGGAAACTTGTTCTTTATGGTTGCCTTGTTGAGTTGCATGTAATCTATGCACAGTTGGAGGGTGTCATCTTTCTTTTTCACAAATAGGATGGGCACTCCCCACGGAGACACATTGGGTCAGATGTAGCCTTTATCCATCATCTCCTTTAGTTGTAGCTTGAGCTCAATGAGCTCTGGCGTGCTCATTTTGTATGGCGTTTTGGATGCTGGTACCGCTCTCGGTGTAAGTTCTATTGAGAAGTCAATATCCCTTCTCGGAGGTAGACTTGGTACTTCTTCTGGGAATATGTCCTTGTATTCTCTTAATATGGGGTGGTCCTCTAGGTTTGGTTTGTTACCTTCGTCGGATTCTGATATCTGTGTTGCATATAAGGAACACCCTTTTCTGCAATACTTCTTCATTTGAAGGGCCGATATTTGTCTCACTGAGACAAGCTTTTGAATCCCTTGGAGGGCCATCTTTCTCCCATCTTCATTTACACATTCTAAAGTTTTATGGTAACAATTCATTTTAGCTTTATGAGCCGCCAACCAGTGCATACCAATCAACAATTCGTAAGATCCCAAGGGAAGTATGTTAAGGGTCGCTTGGGTGGACAATCCACCCACGAAGAATTGGCAGGCTGGTATAGCCTCTGCCACCTTTCTTTTGGCCCCAGTGGCTAGTTGTACCAACCATGATTTAACATGTCTAGTTGGTTGCAGTTTACACTTAGCGGCAGTCTAGGGGGCTACGTAACTCAAATTAGAACTTGGGTCAATTAAAATAGAAATTGGATGGTTGGCGATCATACCTTCCAGCTCCACTACCGAAGCTTGATGGTCGGCTTGATTGTTGTCCAGGGCTGCATAGATTCGTGGCATGCTCCTAGCCACATCATTAACGGTGGTAGCTTCTTGGATATTGTAGACCCCCTTGCTGTTTTGTTGTCTATGTGGGCAGTCCCTCAACCTATGATTTTCTCCACAACCCCAGCATTTCAAGGGTTCCTTCTTCAGGTTATCAGTCTTTGTTGGGACTGTCTGAAAAGGTTTATTTCCACTTTGAGAAGGGAAATTTTGTTGATATACACTTCTAGCTGGAAGGCTCCCCCTAGAATCTTTTCCATGGTTCTTAAATCTTGAGGAGTTAAACCTTTTCTTCTGGAACCCCGAACTATTCTTTTTCTTCCAATCCTCGTGGGGTCTTGTCTTGCTCCCAATCTATTCATAACAATACCTCGCCTTTTGGATAGCCTCTTCTAAGGTCCTTGGTTCGTCAAACTCAATCCTGTCCCGGTAGGTCTGAGGTAACCCACTAATGAACCGCTGCATTTTTGCTTTTTCATCTTTTATGCAAGGTACATACCTCAGTAGTTCAAGGAATGTATTGACAAATTCCTCTATGGTGAGTTGTCCTAGCTGAAGTTCATAGAATTCTTTAGTTTTCCCATCCATGTATTTTTCTGACAGATACTGCCTTCTGAAGTATTTCTCAAACTGTTTCCATGACAATTCCTTCTCGTGGATTCCTTTCACATTCCTCAGGTCTTCCCACCATATGGAAGCCTTTCCATTTAGGTTGAAGATGGTGGTTTGGCTTTCTTGAACTCTTCAGGGCCACTGGTTTTGGAACACTTATGTTTCTTTCCTTTCTTCTGAGAATGTGAGGTGGCCCTGCTACTAGAGGACCCTTCGGAGTCAACGACTTCCTTTCCAGAGGATTCTCCCGATGAGTGTCCCCTGCCTCCAGGTTGGACCTTCTTCGTGGTACTTCTCCCAGCAAGGTCACTTATGGATACATGCTTTCGGGTCTCAGGTGGACTCTGACCTCTCTTCTTGTTTCGTCGATCTGCATGACTGGTTGCGGGTTCATGTTGCAGTTGTCTCAGTATGTCGAATAAACTTTGTAGCAAGACTGTGTTAATTTCTGTTTGTTTCTCTTTCTCCTTTATTAGTCTCTCATTGTCAGCCTTGAAACTTTGTAGCTCGGCCCTGAGACTTCTTACAGTTTCAGCCAGATCCGGAGGGGTTTCCACTGCCCTCCTTTCATCAGATTCCTTGTCTCTATTGTGGGAGCCTTCCCCCACTTCATGGCACATCATCATCCTTTAGGGTTGGTGTCTTCCTGTGGTTCACCGACTGTTCAAGTGTTGCCAAAACACATATACTTAGCTAACAATTTATTAGTCCATGAACAATACACAGTTTAAAACTTCTTAATGTACACACGTAGTAGAAAGTTTCACTCCTTTCCTTAATAATATTTTTAAATCAATCCTCTTAAGAAAGAGGTAGGATAGGGTGTCACTCCTTGGAAAGTACCCATATAGGGTTATTTAAGTGACTCTTCCATGAGCCCAATCAGGCCAAGTGTTGTAACTGTTATCGCGCAGTTTGTATTTTAGGTCACGGGCTATAGGATAGAGGACAAACTGGCATAATAGGAACCTTCCCCACCCAATGTCACCTTGATGGGGAGGTTCTTTCTGTTTAGGGAGGTTAGCCTAGGGGAGACGTCCCCAGTAACCTGGGGTTTGAAGAGGCAAAGGATACAAGGTCAAGTGTTAAGATTTCCCTCCTCGCAGGTTACCACCAGTATCAGATAGTCCGGCTAATCAACCAATAAAAGAAGTGTAGGCCCTGTTGAAAACACCTGCCCGGAACAAGATAATAACAACACAATATATATTTTTGCAGGTTATAACTCAAAGGGTTAGTACTTCTTTAACTATCTGATTTAATTCGATAAGCAATGTGATAGATACAAGATGAAAGTCAACATTCTGTTATTTAGCCTATGAAAGATCATTAATTCACAAATATCTATCCAAATGACCAAGCCTACAGTATATCCAATCAACAATTGGTTCAATAAATGCTTGACGTCATCATTCAATTGCTTATAAGAGTCAAATCTTGCTGCGTCAACTATGATGTCAGCCTAGGTTAGCAGTGTTAGGGTTAGTTAGGGTTTCAGAAATGAAAGTTTTTAAAAGATGTTTTTGTACACTAGAGACTCAACGTTGGAGATTTAACCAGTGCCTTAGGGTTTATGGAGTCCAAAGTAAGGGCACAAAGTTTCGGGAGGATTAAAACTTAGAGACTGGAAGGTAGGGTTCTATGGTGCTGCAATGGCAGGGCCCTAGAATCAAAACCCTAGGGGAAGGAGGCTCACTCCGGTGTTGCTTAAGCAAGGCCTCGTGCTCCTTCCTCCTTCTCTAAATGATCTTGGCAAAATGGCTAGCTCAAAGTATAAATTTAAGGGAGAAGGTGTTGCAAAGGCAAGGCCTTCAAACCCTAGAAGGTGAAACCCTAGGTGTAGTCAAACTAGGCCTAAGACGTCTCCTCTTTTCAATCTATAACTTCAACGCTAGCTCAGAAAAGGAAGGCAAGTGTAGCAACGGCTAGGCTATATCTTCTCTTTTCAATGGATGAAAACTATTTCTCAACAAGGGGACATGTAGCAATGACCTACTTGTGTGCTTGCTACCTAGGGTTTTAAAATCAACAAATTTATAAGTAAATGCAAGAATACTAACCTACAACCATTCAATCAAGAAGTTTTGCAGGAAAAACACTTACATATCATGAAGAAAATCATATGCAAACCCTAGTTGTAAACCTTCCATGAGAGAAATGCCAAAAATGCCAAGAGAAATCCTCCTCCAAGAGTAGCGCCTCACTTTAAAACACCAAAAATACCCAAGTAGGGCGCAAGAATTGAGATCTCACAAGAGAGTGAGTTGTGTTGTGTTCAAATGAGGGAAAAACATCCTCAATATATATCAATCCATGACCTTTAATTTACAGAATAGGTCATTAAAACAGCCGACAAGGCTAACTACAAAATTTATGTTGTTTTTACATTAACTGCTAAGTAAAAGACACAAAATGAGCAAAAGGTGGGACGTCAAGCCCCTCTGAGGGAGACGTTGGCCCTTTTTGGGCATGTCCAGTATCCAGAAGTCAGACGTTAGCCCTTTTAGGGCTCCTCCAAGCTGCCACACGTGCCAACAACTCATCAAACTGCCACACGCTTCAAGGTGACATCCATGTCTCCTGGGTGACGTCCTGTCCATCAAGAGGAAAACGTTCCATCTGAAGTGGGTCATCCCCCCTAGGCTGGGCTTAGCCGAAGTGTCCTGGGTGGAACGTCCTTCTTTTCTTCATGTGCAAAGGCTCATCATGTCACTGTCCTGTCTCTGCCATCCCAACAACCATCTGATGGGCTCTTCAGCCCCATGGAGGTCCGAGCTAATCATCTCCCCATGTGTACCGGTCCACTGGTACCTGTCCGCCGGGCATGGTCCTGCACATCAAAAACTTCGCCCTCCATGGGCTCATTAGTCCTCGGGATCATAGTAATGTCAATCATATTTCATCATTAATTTTATCAAATACATGCATAAGACCCCTAGCATATCCTCTAATAGCTCAAAGATATTACACTGATCTACTATACAAAGCTGAAGAAAAAGACAAGGTAACCTATTGGGCCAGCACCCATAAGAAGAGGAAAGTTTCCAAAAGACATCATTCAACTCATGTAATATGAGGTGGCGTGGTCTAAGGATGTCCAGACACAATGAAGACCAAGGGTAGGTATTGTTCGTGGGTGCCTTTGTAGGAGGTGAGTTGTACCTGTCATGGATGCAGTTTTTTCCAAGCCCTTTATTTGCCTTTATTCTTTCTTTATTTATTACCTTTTCTTTCTTTTTTGCTTCAAGGTTTGACCAGAGAACACTCCCTTGGCATGGTGACCAAAGCTGACAGTGTTACCCACGAGTATTTTCGCAGAAATGATAAGGTTGGCTCGTGATGAGACCCACTTTCCCTTGGCCATGCAACCAAGGGTCATTGCCCTGGCGTGGTGACCAGATAATGGCAATGTCATACCTATGAACATAATGGGCCGGCTCGCGATGAGACCTCCCATCCTCTTGGCTAGGCATTGTTTTTTATTATTTTTTGGGGCCAACTCTTAGACACGCGTCGGGATCTCGTGTTTTCGGCGAATTCGCGGACAAAGTTCCACCATTCCTCAATTTCTGATCCATGACGGTTCGACGACCTGGATCCTACAGTCCATAACTCTCTGTGAATTCAACGGCCCTGATCAAATCCCGACTTTCTTCTTTTCGGGATTTTTGCAGAGTCTTCACCTCCCAACTTCCGATTTCAAATCCCCGAAATGGGTTGGGCGTCGGATCCAACGACTCTCGTCCCTCCACAAATCAATGGCCGAGATTTAAAACTGACAATTTTCTTTCAGGGTTTTGGGGAAGTCTTCACTCCCGCATTCCCAATGACCAAATTCCCGGTGGCTTTCGTATCTCTGCCATGCGTCCTCCACAATGGACGGTCCTCGTTGATCTAGATCCAATGACCACAAATCCTCCTGGGCTTACACACGTCGAATGAACTTTTGCTTTATCCACCTCGCAACTTATCACAGTCTGATGACTCTCATGATTTCGACACTCTCTCTTGGAAGTGATCCACCGTTCATTCGCCACCCTTATGTGCCCATGGTTCTGAAATCCTAGTGGCTTCTGGATCTTCATGACCTGTCACTCTCGATCCAATGGTTGGAGTGATTTCGGGACTTTTGACAAATCCTCTACGCTAATCTCTCGGTGACCAAGACTCTGATTGCTCGGATCTACTGCCACTTGTCCCCTTACAATGGACGACTACGATTATGTAGGGATGACCAATGACCTAGATTTAAACCGGGATTTCACGAATCCTTAGAGCTCCGCCCATTGACTCTTCTAATGTGTGAGTCAGCGAAACACCATTCGCCCTCCACGTGTCCTTTTCAATGGACGTTCGAGGTAACTCTCGATGGATCCTAGGATCTACGGTCCCAATTCCTTCACTACTTGTGAAGACAGAAGGGGTCGAGGCGTTAATGCCTGCGCTTCTCCTCTAGAAACATCGGTCCTGACAGACCCAGGATACTCCTGAAAGGATCTCATTTGTTCGTCTAGAAAATGAAAGGATTCGCCCTTTTCGCTAATTGGACTCGCTATCCTTTTTGAACTTGGGTGACGAAATTCCATTTCTCAGAGTTTCAATCTCCCATGACTCAGAACATTCGAGAGCTAACTCTTTCTTGCACCGGGTTTCCAGGCCCGGATCACATGATCCTTCAGAGGGTTCTTGGATAGTCATTCCTAGGTTGCTGACCCGAAAGTAGTGCCTTCCTAAGTCATCGAGTTATGGGCTATGACACCGGGGCAGGGCAATCTCATGGGTTTACCGTAGCGGTAGCCATGTCAAGGAGCTTGCTTTGACTCTGAAACATGATGAAATTCCCTGGGGAAAGTACCCTCGAGGAATTAAACCAGAATACCAAGAGAATTAGGTAGGGGTACAATTCTCAGTGGAACTGACTCATGCTTCAGACTAACTCATCTTATACAGAGACCAACTATGGCATAAGTATACACATGCATTTATTATTTACAATCTAATTATCAGGAATTCACAACATACAGAAACCCTTTATACGCATATAAACATGAGCATGTGTCCATGATATTCAATTCAAAATACAAGGCTTAAAAACACCTATCATAACCGTTGGACGTGATGCGATTGGTGAGAGGTGTGCTCGTTTCCACCCAACCATAGGCTCAGTCACTCCCAATGGATTTATCACTGGCCACCCCAGAGCCTAGGCCACGATGCTTTGAGATTCAATCTCTTACTTCCAGCTCAATGGAAGTTAGGGACGAAGGTTATTCTCATTCTCCCTCTACGGGAATAGATGAACACGAAGGTTACTCTCCTTCTCCTCCCTCAGTCTCCATTCCCGTAATCAGAACTCAGTTTCCCGTTGTTTTCTTCTTTCGGATCCAAGAGGTTTTCTTGCTCTCCATCTTTGCATTTCTCGCAGGCTGCCCCCTCTGTCCACCACGCTCCTCCTTCTTGCCTTCCTCGGCAAGGTTGCATGTGGCTTGAATCCCCCCGTCTGTGGTCAGGTATGGAAGCCATCCGATGGGCAATCTGCTCCATCTCTCATTAACTCTTGAGGAGGCCCTTCCCACCTACCAGCCCGACGAGGATTCATTTCTGGGCATAGAGTTGTTCTGATATGAGCAACATTAACTCCAGTATGGTACTGGTTATCGCAACCGTTCTGGGTTCCCTCCACCACCTTTTATTAGCAATCGTGGCCTCTTTTTCGTAACACATCCCCTCTCTCAGCAGTCACGTAACACGTTTCCATTATCCAAAAAAATAACAGGATTTACATTCATCGACCTTTATACAAAGGTCCACCAATTAAACATTCACAATTTGGGTTTGCCATAGTTCCTGGCCAATAAAGTTATATTTACAGACTGGGGGAAACAGGGTGTTACAATTCCCTCCCCTTAACAGAATCATCATCCTCAATGTTCTATCTACCAATATGATATGTATGTACAGGAGCAAAGAAAATCGGAAATGCCTGCCTCATGGCATCTTCCATTTCCCAAGTAGCCTCATCTGGGCCAAAGTGTTTCCATTGCACCTTGACATGTGCAATGGTTCAGTTCCTGAGTGTTGTTTCCTTCCTGTCTAGTATGCATTAGGGTTCTTGCAGGAATTCTCCCTCTGGTTCCACCTGGATCACAGACCAGTCAATTATATGATTAGAATCATGTACATGTTCTTTCAACAATGAAACATGGAAAACATTATGTGCTTTTATTGTGGGAGGGAGTGCTAGCCTATAGGCTATAGGTCCCACTCTACTTAGAACTTCAAAGGCTCCACAATACCAAGGTGCCAACTTGGAACAAGCCCCCATCCTCAGTGAACTCTTTTTGGGCCTAACTCTGAGATAGACGTTGTCTCCCGTCTTGAATTCTCTGGGGGTTCTCTTTCTGTCGACGTAACTTTTTTGTCTGTTCTGTGCGATTTTCAGATTTTGTTTTATCTGAATCACTTGTTGTTCCATTTCTTTCAACATGTCGGGTCCAATTGTAATTCTATTCACATGATTACTCCAACTAACTGTAGTGTTGCACAACCTACCATAGAGGACCTCGAAAGGACTCATCTTCAGTGATTCTTGGTAGCCATTATTGTAGGCAAATTCCGCTAGTGGCAGGTAATCTTCCCACTTTTTAGGTTGATGCATTACATGCATCCTTAGCATGTCTTCT
>CBVK0100670029.1:0-16368 GCA_900067695.1 Picea abies
ACCCTAAACTTTCCATCTTCAGCCATTGCTCCCACTCAAACCTGGAACCCTATTTTACTATGAGTTACCTTTCAGTTTGATACCAGTTGTTAGAAAAACAGGACCACAGAAAAATAAAATAAAAACAAATGCGGAAATAAAACATAGAAGATACACAATACAATAGAGATACATATATACGTGGTTCACCTAGTGTGGGCTACGCCCACCAGAGAAATTGCCAAGTCCTTCCTTTTATTATCCAACAAATGAAGGGATACAACCTACAACACACCCATAGTAACTTCCTCTTCTTTCTCTCAAAGTCTCATCACTCAGAATACAATATTCGCAATTGTTACACCTCAAAATTACTCACTTCGATAGTGTCATCATTACAAGTGTTGTAAGTGTCGCATCTTGTCCTCAAGTGTCACATATTGAATATAAGTGTTGCAAGTGTCAAAAACAATATTCTTCCATCTTTCCTATGTCATTCCCTTAATGACATCATAAAGACGCTTAAGACACCTCAAAGGGTGGTTTGGAAGAAGAGAAATCACTTGGCAGGAAGTACAAGCCCTTTGCCATTGGAAAAACCACTCAAAAAATGAATTTTGGAGAGGAGCGCTCCCCTACCCACTGCCAGGGAGTGCCGAAACTCCCTAAGCCTCTTTGGGGGAGTGATTGAGTGCCTTGTGCACCCTTATGGGGGAGCACTACCCTCTTTTTATCAAATTCTGGGTTTGTTGAGGCAAATAAGGGAAGAATCCCTCAATTCCTGAAGGTAGTTGGATTCGAATAGATGGTCAAGGCATGATCTTAGGGGAGATCCTCAAACGAAGGAGAGGAATCCTAAACTTATTCCATAGATCTCTCAAGTGGTTGAACCTCTCCAAGGTTATATAAGGAGGCCTTCTCATGGTGAAAGACATAATGAAAATTTGGAATTACATCAAACGTATGATCTCATGAGTGAGATGTCATCAAATCAATCAGTGAAGATTGATTGAGAAAAGGGGTTGGACAAGGAGAACTGGAAGAGGTTGCTGCACCTTTATTCAAAGGATTGTAAGTACTTTTATTTGTTCTCATTAATATAATCAATGCTTGGCCTGTTTCTTTCAAACTTGTGCTTGTTCCATATAAGTTTGTCTACAGTAGATGGATCTATGATTGAGCTAATATTAGTAGAGTAGGAAGTCCATTGTATCTTTGTTTGTTTTGTAGGACCTATCAAGGAGCTCAAGATCGAAGCTCATCCTGGACTTTGCAGGGACAAACGTCATTCATAAGGTACATATATTTCTCCTTCTCTTTCATTCATTATCTTGATTAGATCTAAAAGGAAGTTAGTGTCCATGTTAAACACTTTCTGTCTTGGCCTTAGGAGTCTAGAGACCAAGAGGGAATCCACTTGTCCACAGGGGGATTCACCTACAACAGAAATTGGCGACTCCGTTGGGGAGGAGCTCTGATTTTTGTTTCCATTCCCAGATCTTGTTTTGGCCCTTTTCCCACTGATTTGATCTACTCCATATTGTCATGTTGATTCTTAGATTGGTTTGATTGCCTCATTATGTCATCAAGATCACTCTGATTGACTAAATTCCCTTCATTTTTTGAGTTTTTGGACATTTTTCTGAATTTTTGGAGCAGAGTGCTCCCCCCTTGTTGATGTTAGAGTGCTAGAACTCCCCGGTAGCTTTACACATAGCACTCAAATTCCCTGGTGCCCCTTATACCAGAGCACTATCCCCTTTTTTGTGAGAAATTCTCCAAAATTTGCATTTTTGGAAGCTATTTCTGGGTTTTGGCATTTGCTCAGGGTCCCATACTCTCAGTCCATATTGATATTGGCTTTCAAACACCATTCTTTCTGAGAATTCATCCTCTTTTGTTTGGGATTTTGACATCTTCTTTCCTTGCCTTGAAATCACTCTTTGTCTTTGCTGACCTAGAGTTAACTTGTTTTTTTCTTCTCCTTTATCTGATTGAGTGAAAACTTTTGTGAGGAAATCCAAAGGTTTGTGAACTTTTAATTTGATATTTGAAGTCAAATTTCCATCATTTCTCTTTTGTTTGAGGTTTTTTGTTCTTGTTTTCAATTTGGTTATCTTTGTCCTTCTTGTCTATTTCACGACAAGAGTGTGTTTTTGTTTTGTGTGAGGTTTGCTTCTGACTATTTAATCTTGAAGTTTGATTGACATTTAAAAGTATTGCATCTGATTATCATTCACATATAAACAAAAGGATGTATTTTAGAGATTGTTTTGGATGTTAGAAGGCATTTCTGAAATTTTTAGCATTGCATCTAATTTGAGTGAGAAACAAATTGATTGAGGACATTGCATATTAGTGTTTGATAGTGAAAACAACTTTCTCTCTTTTCCTTAAATATCCATTCATCGAAAGACAAGATTTATTATCATATTCTTGTGCATTTTTTTGGATTTGAGTCATCATACCATCAGTTTCATTTTCATGCACCCTTTGAGTAAAGAACAACCATAAAATTAACGCTAATTAAAAATTATCTAGAACATTTTTGTTTTTAGGATCTTCCACCAACATTAGACTAGGATTAGCACTTTGGATTAGGCTGTGAGTACAACTCTCCAAAGTTTTCAAAACGAACATTAGCATCCTGAGATAGGGAGAGTCAAATCCAATTGTCGTATAGGCTTTTTGGGATCCCCCTCTCACACAGGGGTTACACACGAGGTCGCATTCGGGTGAGTTACAGAGATTATCCCTCCGTGATTCAACTGCTTGTAGTGGTCGGATCGTATATTGGGGGTCACTTGAAGGTATACCCATTATTATGTGTGGGAGCCTCTCGAGTTGATTTTGGATTTGTTATCCTACCCATACGTTCAGATCGGATTGTCAACTGTACCCACCCAGGGGCTGACTGTGAGTTGGTGTCCTTAGTTGCCATGATCCTTAGGTACTTACACGAGGTGACCAGGAAGGGAAGTCTCATTGTACCCGGGACATACATTGGTCAAAATCACTCGGGCTCCTTGGAGGGTAAATTCACAATTACCGCGTGGTAGCTTGCACTAAGGTGAAAGTCCGTTAAGCAGGTCGCCATTGTAACTTTTACACCATATCCTAGCCCCTTCTTGAGTCTTGACTTGGTCACATGACATTGGATTTCATCACCAACTAGTACGATCATCGAGAGAAGTCTTGTTTGCTTGGTTTTGATTCCTAGATTTTATTAGCGTATGACTATTTCTTTTTGTTAGTTGGCCCTAGATTTTCAGCATGTACTATTATTATCCAAAATTGAGCCTATATACGATAAAGGTATTCGCCGATCACATAGGATGCAAGGCATGCCTCCGGAAGGCTACCAACCCTTTCCTCCTAACCCTCCAGAAGACAACTACCGTGGAGAGGTAGAAAATCAATCTGACGCTGGAAGTGTTGTTGCTCCTCCATTAGATAACTCAGAAGGTGCTTTGGTTACGATTGAGAATAACACTCCTCACACTACATCTGTGTTGGTAACCCCTCTCAAACCACTTTTTCTTCGTTTATACTCCCTTGGGAACATCATAGACGAAGAGGTCCCACGATTACCAGAGAGAGATTTTACTGAAACATATATGGGATCCATAGAACCAACCTTTGGTGATGAGTATAGGACTCCTGTTCATCCTAGCACTGCAGTAGATAAAAATCCCACACCTGCTCGTTCTGTATGGAGGACTTCATCGAGATACGATCTCTATGAGAATTTCGAATCCTTTCGACAACCCTTTCATCCTCATGACCCTCCTGGTGAAACAGGACCATCCGGTCAAACCATGAATCACCCTGTCGATCAGGTCATTAACCCTACTATTGTGTCAACACATGTCTATCCTAATGCTAGACTCATCACCTCTACTCATTCCCATGGCACTTCGATCCCTACCCCCACCTTTACAAGATTTCACTCTACAGCTCCACATGTTATGCATGATCCTGCTGGGACATCTTTTCACCCGAGAATGTAGACCCTTGCCAGCCAAATACAACCAGTTGGAGGGAAACCACCATCTAGAAAACCTTTCCTTCTTATAGGACCACCACTCTATGGTAGGCCTACCCCTCCCGGGGAACAACCCCCTTTTCATGCTCCTCCTAGAGGGAAACCTCCCTTTGCTAGTCATACCCCAATCGTTAATGCACCGCTGGTAGGGGGACAACCTTCATTTGATGGAAACCCTTCACAATCCTGGGGAGTATCTTTAGAAGGCACTTTTATCCAACCCCATGTTGGGGGGAATTCATATCATAACCCACAAGGAGGAGTATCAAATCTTGTTCCTTCCGGAACATCTTATGGACAACCTTATCTAGGTGACATCCCAAACACCACCTGGAGTCCTCAGGGACAACAACCTTATCCTCCTCATGGGTATAATGTGTATCTGCCTCCGATATCTACTCCCTACCATCCTCAAGGGAAAAATGTTTATCCTCCTTATGGGCAAGCAAATCACCCGGATTATAATGCTCAGAACCCACCAAGTTATCCAAATATTTCTCATCCTTCATCAAATCCTGCTTATCTTGGCCAACAACAACCGTATGTAGGATGACCTACTGGTTACAACTATCCACCTAACCCATTTTATGGTCCTACTGGTGTTCCTATGCCACACCAGTATCATCTACAAATTAACCGACAATTACCTTTCCTTGCGACTCTGGATCTTCTGGACTTGTCTCGGTTAACTAATGATCCTATTTTTCATTCACCGGTTTGGCCAGTCATTCCAGCTAAAATTCCTTATGATATTCCAAAATTTGACGAAAAATATGGAGAAGACCCAAATAACCATGTGATGACTTTCCATTTGTGGTGTTCATCAAACTCCCTCATGGATGATGCTGTACATTTGTGTCTTTTCCAGTGAACACTTACGGTCCCAGCAACAAAGTGGTATATTGAACTACCATGTGCTTCTTTTCATAATTTCAATTCCCTTGCCATGTCTTTCCTCACACACTTTCAACTACCTATTCGCTATGAGATGGGTACTGAACTCTTAACCTCCCTTCGTCAAACTAACTTCGTGCATATATCTGACCATATTCATGAGTGGAGACGACGACGAAGGATGATCAAGGTAATCATTCCTAACATATTATTGGAAGAATGGTTTACTAAATCACTTTTACCCCCGATCGCTCGCGATGTCACTATGGGTGGCGTGGTCACCAAGGAAGAAACCATTGCTCAGGCTTAGTACTTAGATTTGGTTTATTCACAATCTGGTACATTGTATGATTTGCTTCCAAATGCTACTCAAGCTAATACCGATCCATCTAAACCGTCATCCTCATCTCATGTAGACGGTGTTATCGGTTCCGTCAAAACTCAATCTACTTCCCAATTGACCACACTCTCCTCTACCTCCCCTCAAACTCAAATCTCTGAAGTGAATGCAGTTCAATTTGCCCCTTCACAACAATCCAGAGGTAAGAAGAAGACAAAAAATAAATAAAAAAATGCTAATAACAATGAACAACCAAAAAATCAAGCTCAAACAGATGCTACTGAAAAGAAATCACAACGGAAACTGAAATTCCCATGTATCATTTGTGGTGACGATCACTACACTCAAGACTGTCCACATCGCAATGAAGTGGCTAAAATTTTCCAGGGAATTTCACAACCCACTATGCTTACTCAACCTTTTCCACAAAAACAATCCATGGTTTCTCAAACCCCCTCTCCTGGGGCAATTCTAGCCATCCTCATGATGAGGCCTCGACGAGTGCACATATTTATATGTTTAATGGGATTAATTTGAAAACTTACTCTAAGACATATGACACACCAAGTAACCCTGACAAAGGAAAAGACACTAATGGTACTGGTACTTTACCGGATCCATCACCATCCTCCATTAGCCCTCCATCGGTTAATCCTCCATCTGAACCACTTCATATTGATAAACCTACATTCAAATCTATCTTACGCCCTCCTAAGAGCAATATCCACAAAGCTACCTTTAATCCTAGTTCACGTGCTGCCCAAAACTACAACATTGTTGAAGATTTGTCTCAAGCATTGTGTGCTATGTCTGTGTTAGAGGTTCTATAGCACTACCCCAGTCAACGTAGAATGCTCTTGGCCACTATTGGCGTTGTTGATCCTAAGTCATCCAACCATATCATGTTTAACCTAGAAAACTATGCGTCTCGACTCTCCCACCAACTTTCTTTTCAAGTTGATGTTGTTGTTCACAATCAATAAATCCACCGAACTATTCTGGATGAGGGAGCCTCAACTTGTGTCATGTCTTTAGTGTGTTGGAAAGGTTTAAAATCACCCACACTCAAAAAATCCCCAATGATGTTATGTGCCTTTGATGGGCGAGGTTTTCATCCCCATGGGCTTTTACAGTCCCTGCCCATCCAATTGGGTGGAAAAACTATCATTGTTGATGTCGAGGTAGTCGATGCTCCCCTCGATTACAACTTGTTACTTGGAAGAAGTTGGTTTTATGCTATGACTGTCGTTGCCTCATCGATCTTTCAATTTGTACAATTTCCTCATCAGGGAAAAATTGTCACTGTTGATCAGTTGGATTTCTGCATGACTGATTCTCGCGCTCCTGCTACCAACAATATTCCTTTCTTGGGAGACCACAAGATTACGTATGAAAGCATTGGTGTTGGATTATTGAAATATTATAGCCTTATGGGTACCTTCCCTACACCACTTCCACCGACTACACATCATATTGCCACTGTCAATATGATTTCGATCGCAACTTATCAATCTTTGGAATCATCTGACTCTTGGATTGTACCTAGTCCATTGGAATTCGATGCACTCGGTGACACCGTGCCACTTAGTCCAGCCGAAACATCATACGTTTCTATACATTCCACTTCTCCCTCATCGGATGACCAACATCTATTGGCACCCGACAGTTCCTCGATGCAATCACAGTTAAGTTCCTTGTCGTCTGCAATCGATTACATTTCCCCAATTTTTCCCTTAGATGAATCTATCATGGAAATGTTTAGCATTGACGAGCTACCTCGGGATGATAACCATCATTGATCCTCTTTTATTCCTCCTCGTGAAGAAATTTAGGCAGATATACAATCTATCTCCCCTCCCTATGTTTATTTTCCATTGTCTCCCATGCCTTTGACTTTCGATGATTTGGATTCGGTAGTTGACATGGTGATCTCTTCAGTAGGGATTTTGGAGCCTGATCTCCTTATCCTTGTCATGACCCTTGACACATGTTCCTTCTAGAGTGATTTTCTTCCATCTAGTGAAGATCTCTTGGAATCCATGACCAA
This sequence comes from Picea abies, assembly GCA_900067695.1. NCBI lineage: Eukaryota > Viridiplantae > Streptophyta > Pinopsida > Pinales > Pinaceae > Picea > Picea abies. The sequence goes on from CBVK0100670029.1 coordinate 7,306, forward strand.
GTTTTGTCCCTTGACATGGTATCCTTCCAGAGCATCATTCTCTTGGAAGCCATGATCAAGAAGAGGTCACGAGCATAGTTTCTCTTCTCTGTGGCAAGCTCGTTAAAAAATGAAATAGAGATCATGAGCATATTTTTCTTCTATGTGGCAAGCTCGTTAAAAAATGAAACAAAGGTTATGAGCATAGTTTTCTCTTCCCTGTAGCAAGCTCGTTAAAAAATGAAACAAAATATTTGAGCATAGTTTTCCTCTCTGTAGCAAGCTTGTTAAAAAATGAAACAACAATCTGGGGATTGAACCCAGATCCCTGAGCATAGTTCTTTTTCTGTGTCAAGCTCATTAAAAAATGAAACATTCACCTCTCTTAAACCTTCATTTCATCCACCCTTATCTTTTTCTCCATCTAGCAGAGAAATTGGTGACAACCTTAAAGTCAGTGAATGAATTGAAGCTTGGAGGGCATGTCTCTAGCATTTGATGATCATTCTAGAGTTAAGCCACTAGATTTCAAGCTGGGGGCATACCGAGCTTGGTATTTGTTCTTTCTCGTGCTCGAAAAAAACATGAGAATGTAACCGAGTAGACTTTTATCACTTTTTCAGACTTGCATGGATATACGAAAAATGAACCCTTTGGAGTCATCTTTGAGCTCTTTTCAGACTCTCTAAACATGAAAATATTGTTGAGTGATCTTGCTTCCTTTCCCACTCGTTAAAAGGTTTGAAAGGGCGTCTTTCGAGTGATAATTTAACTCTTTTTCAGCCTTGTAAGACTAATATTACGAAAAAGGAAAACATTGGAGTCATCTTTAAGTTCTTTTAGACTCTCTAAATATGAAAAACCACCGAGTTTACCTTCTCTGGACTTGTTAAACAATCATACATTGAAGGGCCCATATGGGACCGAACCCTTACTTCTTCCAATTAGCTAAACAAAGGAAGAGGGACTTACCGAAGGTGAGTCATATTGAGTATGTGTTACCCTCCTTGAGCTCGTTAAAATTAAAAAGAGGTACTCATCTATTTGGATGGGGGAAAAAATTGAAAGAAGCAAGCCGAGCAGTTTTTTGAGAACACTACCAGTAACTCTTACGGTTTCCCTTGAACATGACACTTTGTCTTTGCACACATTTTAATCCACTGAACCTCTGCACTGAGCCAATCCTCTGAGTTTGTTTTACACCTTTGGGTCACCTGACGAAAGTCACAACATCCACTACATCATCAAAGTTTTGGTCCATATCAAGTTTCTACTGTTGTGCCTCAGTGTTCAAGGGAAGTATTTGCTTCGAGAGTCAACCATCACAAATATCTTGTTTCAATACATGTGTTAGTCCATGTTAATTTGATCTACCAATTGCATCTTTGTGACTGTTTCGTGTCATTGATGGGGATACATCAAGGCCCTCCTTCGACGAGTCTATTCCTGTCGACTTCAACACATTATCCAGGAACTAGACTTAGAAACCAGTTAGTACTTTGGGACCTGCATGCCTCAATGGCAGGCCTCCTCATGTATGACAGTGGGTTTACATCATTCACCTCTGATCGGATGATTCCACAGATGTTTGACTTCAACTCTTCTATTCACATTTGTTAGAATGTACTAGAGTACCTTGGGAATCATTGACATCAATGATGATCTCCCTCGCGCTTGTTAACGGTTTACATCATTGATCGATAATCAAGTGGTTTCTGCCATGTTTGGCATCAGGACATCTATTCACATGGTTAGATTCGTACTACATCGGGATCGGTAAGAAGACCCTGGGTTGATTTTTCACTCTTATGTATACTTTGCCTAGGTTGCGAAGGATTTCTTTTGAACTATGACACATATACTGTTACATAGATCCACTTTGTATTGGTCGTGGCTATGTCTTGTCATCTCATAGATCCACTGTGTATTCTTCGTGGCTATGATGAGTTCAGGTCATAGGAGTATAGATCCACATTCTATCTGCAGTGGCTATACCATTTTATCAATATAATTATGGATCTGTAGTGTATTTTATGGTGGCCATACCTAAAAAGTCTTTATCACTCAAGCATAGGTATGCCTGCCTTGGGTTTGAAACATGTCATAATATTTGTTTGATGGTTTTGTGTAGATTTTTCCAGTTTCTTTGTGTCCATACCCTTGATCGAAAAAGTCTACAAAGTACTTCATTCATCATCATCTTCTAACTTCATACTTTGGGGGGAAATCTGTTACACCTCAAAATTACTCACTTCGATAGTGTCATAAGTGTCGTCATTGCAAGTGTTGTAAGTGTCACATCTTGTCCTCAAGTGTCACATATTGACTATAAGTGTTGCAAGTGTCAAAAATAGTATGATTCCATCTTGCCCATGTCGTGCCCCTAACAACATCATAAAGACACTTAAGAAACCTCAAAGGGTGGTTTGGATGAAGAGAAATCACTTGGCAGGAAGTACAAGCCCTTTGCCATTGGAAAAACCACTCAAAAAATGAATTTTGGAGAGGAACGCTCCCCTACCCATTGTCAGGGAGTGCTGGTGCTCCCTAAGCCTCTTTGGGGGAGTTCTTGAGTGCCCTGTTCACCCTTATGGGGGAGCGCTACCCTCTTTTTAGCAAATTCTAGGTTTGTTGAGGCAAATAAGGGAAGAATCCCTCAATTCCTGAAGGTATTTGGATTCGAATAGATGGTCAAGGCATGATCTTAGGGGAGATCCTCAACCGAGGGAGAGGAATCCTCAAATTATTCCAAATATCTCTCAAGTGGTTGAACCTCTCCAAGGTTATATAAGGAGGCCTTCTCATGGTGAAAGGCACAATGGAAATTTGGAATTACATCAAACTTATGATCTCATGAGTGATATGTCATCAAAGCAATCAATGGAGATTGATTGAGAAAAAGGGGTTGGACAAGGAGAACTAGAAGAGGCTGCTGCACCTTCATTCAAAGGATTGTAAGTACTTTTACTTGTTCTCATTATTATAATCAATGCTTGGCCTATTTCTTTCAAACTTGTTCTTGTTCCATATAAGTTTGTCTACAGTAAATGGATCTATGATTGAGCTAATCTCAATAGAGTAGGAATTCCATTGTATATTTTTTTGTTTTGCAGGACCTATCAAGGAGCTCAAGATCAAAGCTTAGCCTGGACTTTGTAGGGACAAATGTCGTTCATAAGGTACATATATTTCTCCTTCTCTTTCATTCATTATCTTGATTAGATCTAAAAGGAAGTCAGTGTCCATGTTAAGAACTTTCTGTCTTGGCCTTAGGAGTATAGAGACCAAGTGGGAGTCCACTTGTCCGTAGGGGGATTCACCTTCAACAACAATGATACATAGCCAAACTACATTTCCCTCATAATATAGGGTTGCCTTCTAGGGAAAAAAACCCTAACATAATTTCTACCGTCAGATCTGCAACCTTATAATGAACTGTCCAGATTTACTATGAAATTACAATATACATTTACAAGGAAATGTTTCCTTCAGGGGCGAAGCCCCTGAACCCGGCTTGGGGATTTCTTTGACATGGACCCCACAGGAGGGGAAAGCCCCCCCTGCACTCCTTCATGTGGAGGAGTGTACATTATTCTAGGCTGTAAAGTCTTCATGGGGTATAAACATGGCTGAAAAAAAATACCTCTGAATCAGGAATATAATCAGGCTCCATAACCAACACGATGCACTATGGTCAAACTATGATCCTAGACAAAATATTAGGCCTCATGCCAATGGCATCATAGGATTTGAAAATGGTAAGACTACAGACTTGGTGATGAACCAATTCAAATATTTGTCTCTAAGCCAACCTATAGTAGGACAAGATTTGGATTCATCCTCCACCACCACCCAGTCAACGAATGTGCATTTTGTATAGTTGTCATCAAACCCAAATGGTAACCAAAAATCGGGAGGGAATAAGAGAAAAGGACGAGGTAATAATCGTAAGGGTGGGAAAAATAATAATAATAAAGCCAAGGATGAAAATAATAATTATAAATCAAATAATAATGTTGGCGAGGGAAAGAAAGAAAAGAGGAAGGTGAAGTTTCCCTGTAAAATTTGTAAAGATGATCCCCTTACCCACTTGTGCCCAAACATTGAGGAAGCCTCAAGGCTCTTATCCCAACCACCCATTTTTCTGACAAAATCATTTCGACATAATCAGAATATGGCCTCATGGACCTCTAACACTGAAAATGTGTCGAGTGGGAGTAAAACACCCTCGACACATGAAGGTGGCCATCTATGCATCAATATGGTTAAGTCTCAGATTGATGTAGCCACTTGATCTCGCGATTTCGGTTCTTCACAGACTGTTGTAGGTCCAGAGCCTCCTCCTCCCCTAGAAACACCCTATCATATTGATAAGCCAAAACCTTCACCTTATATTCCAAAAAGAGTACTAAATCACTCTACCCACAATATTAATTCCAAAGCCACCCAAAAATATTCGATTGTCGAAGATTTGGGCCAAACCCCATGCACAATGTCAGCTTTGGAGATGATCCAGATGTGTATTTCATAGAGGAACAACTTGTTATCTACGTTAGGATATCTAGAACTATGTGGCTCAAAGGTTATCAATTTTTATGTCATGGATGTTAAGCCTCGCTTACCTTACCACGTGGCCTTTCAAATCCATGTGGAGTACATGAAAATTACCATCAAACGTATTGTAATTGATGAAGGTGTTGTGACACGTGTGATGTCCCTAACCTATTGGAAATCCATTAGATCTCCGACCCTATCTCAATCCATGACTACGTTGTCCACATTTGATGGGTGTTCTTTTAGACCCCACATGATCCTTCCCGCTTTCCTGGTCCAATTAGGCATAAATACCATGGAGGTCAACATCGAGGTGGTTGATGTTCCTCTCAAATACAATCTACTACTAGGGAATAATTGGACTTATGCCATGATAGTCATTGGGTCATCAGTTTTCCACACTTTATGTTTTCCTCATGAAGGGAAGATAGTGATGATCAATCAATTGTCCTTTTCGCATGCTAGTCCTAGTGCATTGGTGGGAAATTTGGTCCTTGTTATTGATAATTCTCAGCAGGCAATTGAGACTATTGGTGTTAGGATGTATTCCTCCTTGATGGGTACTTTTTATTTCATGGCACCAATTCACCATATTCATGCCACTTCCACTGAGTTTTCATCATCGATGAGGTCCATTCCTTTCCATACTGATGCAGTAAGACGCGACCACCACCTCGTGCTCCTGCTCACAGGATCGATCAATCATTTCATGAGCCGAAGCAGCTCTTCCGATTCCTTATCGAAATCTCTTCTAAAAATCTGATCCACAGGTCCTTTTCTTTTGCCTCATGGTCTTCTGCATTCAACCGTGAACTCCCCTGACTTAATTTCGGGTTTCAGTGTTTCACGATCCTCGATGTCATGAACCTCTATCCCCGCAATCTCCCGATCACCGAATCTCTGAAATGCCGAAACGACTTTTCCCCACCTTAGCCCCTCCTGGCTAGGCTCTGCTCCGCATGACCACTTCACACAAGACCACAGCCTTCTCTCCTTTCGGGGTTTCAGACATCTCAATGCCTAAATGCATAAACCTCTTGTCCATGAAATTCCCGATATCCCGATCCCCGTAATGCCGATGGACGACTTTTCCTTTCAAGAAATCTCCCGAATGCTCTGATTTCCTCCACACGTCCTCCTATGATGGACGGTCCTAACTGCTCCTTGTGATTTCACGACTTTTGATGCTCCCGAAGTCTCGCCCTCAGGATTCACGAAATGCCAAACCTCGATCCTTCGGTTTGAATTTTCTTTCAGGACTTCCACCCTCTTGTTCACGAAGCTAAACCTCGTGCAGCTCCCAACCGACCTGACGGTTGTCGGGTATTTCTCTCTAGATTTGATAGTTCCGATCCGTCCTTCTTGTGCGCTCCTCCTGAGCTTCCTTCCTGGACGTGAAATCTTCAACGGTCCAAATCTCTTTTCTCCATCTGATCCGACAGCTGCTATGCTCTCCCTCCTGAGCTTGCACACTATCTTCCAAGACTTGGAAGAATTTCAATTTTCCAGAGGCTTCAACCTTGGCCTCTTTCTTCTCTGTGAACTCCTCACACTTTGAGCTTCGCCGCGCGTATAAAAACGCTGACCCTCCTGAGCTTCTCCTTTCCTTCTTACCCTCGAAGGATTCTTCAACTCCTGTGCCTATGCAGAGTATTTACATGCACACAAAGGTGCTATATTCCTGAGCTTTCCTGTAGCTTCGACCTCCCAGGAAACTCGGTTCTTCTTCCCTTTCTCCCTCAGATGGAGAATTCAGATGCCCTCCTGGCTATCTTTCACTCAAGCAACCTCTTGCTGAGCCTATCATGGTGTTCAACAACCCTGTGAAGATCCCTCAGTGGATTCTTCCTTCAGAATATAGAACTCGAAGAGTTCTCTTCCCTCTGTGCCTACCTACACAATGTCTCAATGCCCACCTGGCAGAGTGTCTTCTCACGGAACTTCCTGCAGTCTTGTCTTCTGTGCACCTATGCACCTGCTCAATGCCCACCTAGAAGATCTCTCAGAATCCTCAGTGATTCTGGTTCTCCTTGAACTCACAACAGATTTCTTCTCAATGCTCTGTGCCTGTGCTCAATGCCCTCCTGGTAGAGTGTCAAGAATCCTCAATGATTCTGACTTCTTGAGAACTCACATTAGAGTTCTTTTCAATGCACCTCTGTGCATATGCTTAATGCCCACTTGGCAAAGCTTCACATAACTCCTCAGAGATTCTATCTGCATAATGTGTTCTTCCCTCACAGCCTTGCCTCCAAGGTATTCAACAACCTTGAGGTCTTCCCTGAGTTGTTGATTCCAGTTCTTGTGCCGCAGCACGTCTTTGTCTGAACCCGCAGTATTCAGAACTGCTTCAGTGCACTGGTATTCAGAGACCGCAGTACTCTGTCACGCCCTCATGGCATGAAACCTCAAAGACCTTCACCTGAAATCATACACACTCCTGCAAATGCAAACCTACAACATACATCTACAACATACATTCATATCATATAGAGAACACTCACAGACATTCATTTTACACATAGTCATGCAGGAAAAACTGCTCTTTGTATTAAATGTGGTAAACGCCTATATTTACAAGGTGTTCCTGAGCACGGCCTGTAACAAGGTCTCGGCTCCTTCTTTTTTGCTCTCTACTCATAGACTCCTATCACTCCTAACTCTCAACTCCTTACCAAAGAGATACAATCGATATTTTTACACAAGGAGGCTCTTAGAGTGCTTCCCTCCAATCTACCTACCCTATTCAATTACATTGAATGGGCTGTCTAGTCCACTATCTAGATCTAGATCTCAGCCTTACAAACATTAAAGGCCTTCTTATCTCTACGCCTACACAAAGGCACGGCTTCACAGCTCAACAACTTAAACATTAAATTACATTCAATTCCAATTCAAAATGAGGACTGCGCCTCTCTTCAGATTTGAATGCATGCGCTTGACATGGTTGGCTGCTGGCTGGCTGACGTGGAGAGATGCTCCTGCATCACATACTTTGTATTTCAATGACCCTTGGACCCTACCTTCCCTGACCATGTCGTATAAAGGAAAGTCACACATTAGGATGACAATGCCATTTTCAGCAGCATAAGTTGTGTATTAGGATGGTCAAGACGCTACTACTGACCTGGATCCTTCCTCCTCGCAGAAGAATGAGGTGGATCCATTTTTAAAGCCCATATGGGCTTATCAATCATTTTGTTCACATGATTTCCTCGAAAATACTTTACCTTCGGATGAAGCCATCTTAGAGGCCATGTTTGGTCTTGATAGGCCTTGGGATGATATGCATCATCGATCCTATTTTCTTCGGGATCTTTTTAGGATTGAGAAGGATGACTTTAGATATACCTTGAGTGATGTGGTAAGTCATGCCATGGTTTTGTTAGATACGCATGCTATTTATGCCGAAGGAAACATGGCGAACATTTATCCTACCGTCATGATCAACATCACTTGTACCCCTAGTAAAATTGAGAATGTATATATCAATGAAGATTGTTCTCCTGAAGAAATTCAGATCTAGCTCGATCTCTTCAAAGAATTCTAAAATGTATTCTCTTGGTCACATGAAGAGATGTCGGGGATCGACCCCAACACTATCAAACATGAAATTAAAACCTATATGAATGCTAAACTTGTTTGACAACGTCTTAGAGATGTTAATCCTAGGAAGGCCCTCGTTATTAAGTTAAAAGTAGAGAATCTACTTAATATTGGTTTCATCTACCCAGTTCCCTTGACTGAATGGGTCTCCAACCCCATTCCCATAGATAAAAATCAAGGAACAGTTTGTGTGTGTATGGATTTTAGGGACCTGAACAAGGCATGTCCTAAAGATAACTTCCCCACTCCTTTTATTGACTAGATTCTTGACGAGTGTACGTGAAGCGAAGTATTTTACTTTATGGATGGATTTCCATGGTATTATCAAATTCAAATCAAACCTGAGGATCAACACAAGGCAATGTTTATTTTCCCTTGGGGTACCTTTGCATACCATAAAATTCATTTTGGTCTTAAAAATGTTGGAGCGATCGTCCAACATGCCATGAACTTTGCATTTCATTATCTAGATGATCTTGTTGCTCACTCTCACAAGAGGGTAGATCACTCAACTCACCTTCGAATAGTATGTTGGATCATGTTGTCATTGATGCCAATGGTTTGATTGATTGATGTCAAGTGATTGATTGATGTCAAAGGATTGATTTATTGATGATTGATGTAATATAATATGTATTGTCCTTGATGAAAATGCATAGATGAAGATGGATCAATGAGTTGTCATTGATACATGATGATGTGGTTCCATTGGTATATGATGCATTGTTGGAAAAATGTATAGATGAATCATTATTGACTTATCATGATTGATAAGGTGTACAAATGGATGAACTCCAAAGTGGTCCCCTTATGGTGAAATCCCTCACGGGAAGACACTTTACGGATTGAGTTATCCTAGAAGAATGGTTGGAGGACCCATGATTGTATGAGGAATAACGAGATTAAGATCAAGGAAATTGTTGG
>CBVK0100670030.1:0-16368 GCA_900067695.1 Picea abies
TTGGCCATTAAATTTCTCGATCCTAAACTTTACATCTTCCGACATTGCTCCCACTCGAACCAGGAACCCTCTTTTCCTGCGAGTTACCTTACGCTATGATACCAGTTGTTAGAAAAATAGGACCGCAGAGCAATAAAAATAAAACAAATGTAGAAACAAAACACAAAAGACACACAATACAAGAGAGACACAGATTTACATGGTTCACCCAGTGTGGGCTATGTCCACCAGAGAAATTGCCAGGTCCCGCAGAGGGGGTACCCCCCCTCTGCATTCCCCCGCGTGGAAGAGTGTACATAATTCTGGGGTGTAAATACTTCATGGGGTATAAACACGGCTAAAAGCAAGGACCTATGAATCAAGAAGATAATCAGGCTCCACAACCAACAGGGGGGAGGGGGGGGGGGACAATTATTTCTCAAATACAACAACAATCAACTATAACCAAGAAAACATCATTGTAATTCAACCAAGGCACTACTACTGCCAAACTGCTTTAACACATAATTTTCTTGACTATAATCAATTTTAGAACAGGGAGTGAAAAATGAATGTGGGAAGGCGATGGGGTTGTAATTAGTGAAAAGAGAAATAATGGTGGGGAATCAAAGTAGGGCCATCTCTAAGGATATTTCGGAAGAGGATGTTGAAACTCCCCTTGTGTCTGATTCACCTGAAATCACTGACATAACCCCTCCCTCAGACTCTCCTGAAGTGGAACTGGCCATTTCCCTCAATGCTCTCACTAGCTTCTCTGCTCCCCAAACCCTCAAGTTAATCGGTTACATCAAGCATTGGAAGGTCATCATTCTGGTTGATAGTGGAAGCACCCATAATTTTATTCATCGCCCCATTTCCCAAGAAAGTCATTGCTACATCCATGCTTTCAACAATTTCTAAATCATGATTGCCAATGGTGGTTCCATGCAATGTGGAGGGCACTGTGAAAATGTGCATCTCCAAATCAGTGACTACCACCTAAAATCCCATGTGTTTGCTATCGACATGGGTGGTTGTGACATTGTGTTGGGTGCAGATTGGCTAAGAACTCTGAGTCCCATTCTTATGGATTTTAAGACATTAACCATGAAATTCGACCAGGAAGGCCACTAATATAAATTCCAAGGCACCATTTTTGGTTCACCTGAGGTGATTAGTTCCCATCGCATGGAAAAGCTGCTCAAAAAAGGTCATTCTAGTGTCATTGCCCAACTCCATGCCATACAAGCAACAGAGACACCCCTGGCGTCACAAGACCTCCAAGCCCTCCTTTATAAACATCAAATGGTATTTTCCACTCCCCAAGGACTCACTCATTGTGTAGAAACATCACACACACAAATGCAGAATGTAGGAGCATCAATTAGCAATTGTAACCAATGCCAAGTTAAACATCCAAATAATCCTTAGTGAAAAAATACTGTGACTGTGTATCAACCAATCAACCAATCAACCAAACATGTTGTGGCAACCACGCATACCCACACATCGACATGGAGTGAGACTATGACCTTCTTAAATAAACAATACCGGGTTATCAAACACAAGGAGAGTGATTGTGTATCTGGACTACCCAATTAACAATGCAGAGTTATTATTTTAATAACACAGGTAGTGACTACATATCAAACCAACATGACCATCATAAGACCAACTGGGCGAGTCTGTACCCAATTTTGTCGAAAACACACAACCATCCAACAATAAGCAAGTGGAAAACCCAACGGACCATGCCAGTCTTCTTTATTAACTCGCGGACCTGTGGAGTTAAGGGTTTGCTCTGTGACCAACACAGGAAAAGCTAGAGCCAAATCCCTTCAATGGTGAGAACCTCCGAGACCAACGGTGCATACACAGAGAGAACCACCACTTATTCATGGATAAGTAACAAATCTCTTCATAGGAGGGGTATAACAGAGGAGCGAGGCTCCAACTCAGCCATTAATGATGCTTAACACACAAAGGGTATAACCCTCCTGGTTCTCAATCAAACAACCACAATGTTGAAGTGAAGATAGAGCCGACAAGGAACAAAATAACCCACTGTGTAACCTTTAGTGGTGGAAACAAACCATTGCTCGAGATGTAGTGACACAGAGAGCTTCCAAACATTAAACCCCATAAAAGACAAAGATTGGACATAGCAATACAAATGCGTGAGGATAGCCAGCCACGCCAAACCAAACAAAAACCCTCCAACTAAACCAGCAAGGGTAATATAGAGCTCTTATGGATGCTAACACCCAGGATGATCAATAACACTATGAATTCAAAATTATTGCAGAAATAACCATCAACACTTCATTCCAAAATCACAATTTTACACAGTTGCAATACTTAAGGAAAGAACAAAGCAATACACATGAGCCAACAATCATTTCATAACTAGAGCAGACTCATGAATGGACAAAAAAGACATACTTGTAATTGAACACCTTAAAACGCGAGTTGGTTGAGCGGTTCCTCTCTTCTAAGAAACCAGAGCATAACCATAGCAACAATGTTGAACAATAGCCCGACTAGGGTGGTGACCAATGGAAGGAGTAAGGGTGACGTGCAGTAAATGCACGTCGCCTCCACCCACAGTCAATTTAATTCAATAATACACGCTAGTCATTAATCTACCAACAATTCATTTAAACCATGCCTTGGAAATTGCATCAAACGTGCCACCCACATCATACCTTAAATTTCCAACTGACCATATTGCATATCAACTATATAAATCAACAAATCACATGAGCATTAGAAACCTTCACTTTGTCAAATGTGCCACCCACATCTTATCCTAGCATATGCATATTAACCATATAACTCAATCAAATCACATAACCATTTACTTGCTAGCTAGGATTTAACCATAGTCATTTTAATCTTTCATGCATGTAGTATAGCATATAGCATAGTTCACATTCTTCCCTTTGAATTTGTTGCATGGTTTTCACTTCTTTCTAATTGTTCTTTATGAATTTTTACTAACATGTTTGTTGTGCATGTGTCCCAAGAACAGATAGCAATGGTATCAATGAATAGCATAGGTCGTAGTAACATAAAGAACCTATACTTTAATAAGCCCAATCCATTGTTAAAAAAAAACAAGATCTCACCAACCATGTAAGCAATGTTGAACATCAGTACAACATCAAATAAGGAGTCGACCTGATCTCTAATATACAAAGGGGTCCCACCTACTAGTATTATTTAGCTTTTATAATAATAGGTTTTAGCAACACTTTGCGAGCAAAACTTCATTGACGATTTTAAACGTCAACAATGTTGTCATCACGAATTTGCAGCCTACAAGTTATTATACATTTTTCTGAACCCAGGCAACAGTAGTCATCTTTTGTCTTCAATGGAAAGAAATATGCAGAGAACTATAATTGTGGCATCAGTACAAAAACCTGAACGCAATCAGGGGAAGCGCTTTAACAGTCGATGGGAGCCTGTTATTGAAGAGAAACCAAACATTGTGGTTAATACATTTGGGCCACAGAAGAATAAGGATGAAGTGTTGACTAGGAAGACTCAGCAACCATCCGATCAAGTGATCGACGGTGTTGATTAACTCATTTAGTGGGATGTATCCCACATTGAAAGTGTGAAAAGTTTTATGTGGGTTTATATACACCGACACCACTACACCTATTCGACGCGTAGTGAAAAGGTATGGCAGGGTCTCTACGTGCGTGGAATTCACAAAGAAGATCACCAGCAGGGAGCCCGTGATGACCTGTCAGGCCCCCTACCTTTTGTAAGAAGCGATAACAAACATTGATCTACCGAGGAGATGATCTCATCCATTGGATAAATATTGTTTACATTGTTAGCGCGACAATCATATGACTGATCGTGGGCTTAGGAGAATTCATCATTTTAGTTGGTGGTGAGACTACCAATTTTATCGGAGTCCTTGGCATAGCGCACAATTTGGAGGATCACCAAGTTTGCTACCAAGTGAATAAACGTTCAGATGTTGAGACCACTAGTATTGTCAGATTTTTTGGTATACTGCCAATTGTGGTGTTTCTCCAAAACTAGTTAAAGACCTGCACAACAAAAACACGAAGATAGTGACTCAAATAAACATCACATTATTCGATGAAATCCCTGTTGTGATAACTACAATTCATAACTGATATTAAAATAATAATGGTTAAATCCTGAAAGCATCGATTTAAGGGTGTATTTTGATGTTTGTTAAAAAATCTCATTACACATTAACACAGTCATTAGATTTGAGATATAGATCAAAGAGATGTGTGGTTATGAAAAGTCATGTTGATGACTGTGTTACTTAAAACAAGGGTTATGTAATATTAAATGAACAAACATGTTTTTTATGAAGAGTTGTGTTGAAAAGTTTAAAAACGTATCAGTGTGCTAAGATATGAATGAGAAAAATGTGTCTGTCAAAGAATTATTAAAGATCGAGAATAGAAAGAGACAGAGCAGAAGCTATGAAACCCAGTGTTTGATATAGAAGACCATTATTGGACTGCATATCATATTTCCATATCGATGAACAAAGGGTGGCAGTGAGGTGCAAGGGTAGGTTGGAGCCTGCAGGGGAGTAGGTGCTTCCTTTTCAGTTGTAGATCACTAAATAGGGGGTTGTACCCTCCTACCAGTTGGAGTTGGTGAAGAAGGGGTGTGGGTGCATCCTGATCAGTGGGTTTTGATCTAAAGAGGAAGACCATCTTCCTTCTATTGTAACTTGTAAAATAGAATTTTGCAGTTAATAGAAAAGTGTTTGTGGTTTTCCCAATTGGGTTCCATGATAAAACATTGTGTTCAAATTTGTTTGCATTGACAAAAGTAAAAAGTTGATAAAATTATTGTGTCACTGATTGACCCCCCCTCTTAGTGACAGGATCTGATCCTTCAATTGGTATCAGAGAGAGACTCTTCACTAAAGGTTTAAATCACTCGAAGAGAAACATACATCAGAATGGATCAGCAGTTGAAGATGTCATTAAAAGTCCCCTTATTTGATGGTGAAGACTATGTTTTATGGAGTGTTAGAATGAAAATATATCTGATGTCCATTGGACTGGAAGTATGGACATTAGTTGAAAAATGTTATGATGTTCCAAAATTCACTCCCATAGAAGCAGAAGATAAAAATAAATTTTGGGAACATGCAAAGGTTTTAAACACACTACAATTTGGACTAAGTAAGAAGATCCTTGCTAAAGTACTAAACTGTAAAAATGCAAAACAACTCTGGGATAAATTGGAAACTATATATGCAGGAGATTCCAAGGTAAAGAGGGCCAAACTTCAAACTCTCAAAGTACAATATGAAGGTCTAAAAATGAAGGATGAAGAAAATATCTCAGAGTACTTCGAAAGACTTGATAATATTGTTAATGCAATCAGAGGTTTGGGAGTAGAAGTGTCAGACAATGAGTTAGTTGAAAAGATACTAACAACACTACCTATGTTGTATAATCCTAAAGTATCCACTCTTGAAGATCGAGAGAATCTAGATCAACTCACCATGGATGAATTGTATGGAATCCTCATAGCCTATGAGTTAAGATTAGGTCATGAGAACCTCCCAAAAGGAGAGGTAGCCTTCAAGGTGCTCAAGACAACAAATAAACAGAAGCAAAAACCTCAACCCAACCATCATGAAGAATCTAATGTAGAAGAAGCCAATTTTATTAAAAAACTTCAGAAAGGATCAGGGAGGTACAAAGGCAAGTTGCCTTTCAAATGTTTTAATTGTGGAAAATTTGGCCACTTTGAAGCCAAGTGTCCCTATCCCAAAGAAGACCCTGAAGATGAAGAAGACACAAATAAACAATACAAGAAGAAGGGAAAATCCCACTATAAGAAAAAGTATTAGAAAGGGAAAAATAATTTTTACTCAAAAGAAGAAAACAACAGTTCATCATAGTCTAGTGACAATGATGATGATGAAGTAATTTTTCTAGGTATTGAAGAGTCTAATGAGATAGAAGAAATTAAGCATGAGGAAGAGTCAAAAGATGAACTAGAGGTTAATATGGAAGAAGAACTTCTCAGTGCCTTGGATGAATTAAGAAGATACAAAAAAAGATATAAACAACTGAAAATTTTTGTAGTTGAACAAAAACAAAAACATGAATAGATAGAAAAAGAGATGGAGAAACTCATGAGCAACCTAAAAAACCAAATCCTAGAAGCAAATAGGATGGGAGAAAGTCTGGAGAAGTCTCTTAAAGAGAAACAAATAAACTGTGAAAGAATGGGGGAAAAATTAGTTCACCTAAGAAAAGAGCTTGATGCAAACTTATCCAAACAAGATATGAAAATAGCTCTAAAATCTTAGATAAGATTATTAACACACAAAGGGATTCAAGTAAAAAAAATGGAGTAGGTTATTCTCAAGAAGAAAACCAAGTTAACTCAAAATCTTATGCATATGCTCTCCTCAGTACATTCAAGAAGAAATATGAAGAAAAGACAAACAATGATTAGAACCCCAGAGGATTACTTCCACCCATCAAGAAGGAATATAAGACAACACCAAATAAGGTTTATCAAAACAAGTATCCTCACATTTTCTTTGGTTCTTGCTTTGCATGCTCTAATTTCGGACACAAAGCTATGAATTGTAGAGCATATGGAAGGCAAAACTTGAGGGTTAAGAACTATAACCTTAAAGATAACCAAACAATAGATCAAGTTAAAAGCAGAAATTATAACTCCTTTGCACCTCTACAAAAAGGGAACTTATAATGCTTCATATGTCATAATTATGGACCTAAAGCAAGTAATTGCATATTAGTGGAAATATCAGAAAAACCAAAGTTCATTAGAGAGAAAAAGAATCTTTGGAAAGAAAAAACATCAAAAGAGTAATATCTTATTGCCTTGAAATCCCAACATAAAGAAGATCTCTGGTATGTTGACAGTGGTCACTCAAAACACATGATAGGAAATAAGGACAAGTTTTTGAACTTAAATAAAAAAAGGGTAAAGTTACATTTGGTGACAATACTTCAGGTAACATACTTGGGAAAGGCATTGTGAATTTGGAAAATACAAAGCCAAGAATGTGTTGCTTGTTGAAAAACTGAAACCTATCCTATTAAGTGCAAACCAAACTTGTGATCAGGGGCACATTTGCATCTTTGATTCCCATAAATGTGAGATTAGGAAAAAAAACTCAGGGAAATTGGTTGGTACTGCTCCTAGAACTCCTGAGAATGTATATATACTAAATAGAAAATTGAATGAGGCGTGTGATATAAATTTAGTGTTTGAAAGTTGGCTGTGGCATAGAAGGTTGGGGCACATTAACTTTGACAATTTAGTGAAATTCAACAATCTTGGGGTAGTAAGAAACTTTCCAAAGATCACAAAACCCTCAAATCCTATGTGTAGACATTGTCAACTAGGGAAGCAAACTAGAATAAGGTTCAAAACAAAAGAATATGCAACCTCAAAACATATAGAGATTGTTCACACCAACCTCTGTTGACCTACAAGGACCAAAAGTTTGCAAGGAGAGTCCTACTTTATGCTATTCATTGATGATTTTACTAGAATTGCTTCGGTGTTTTTTCTCAAGGAAAAATCAGAAGCATTTAACAAATTCAAAGATTTTAAGACCCTTTTTGAAACTGAAACAGATAAAAAAATCAAATGTCTTAGATCGGACAATGGTGGTGAGTTCACCTCAAAAGAGTTTGACCTCTTCTGTGAAAATGATGGAATTAAGAGACAATTATCTGCAGCCAGAACACCTTAGCAAAATGGGATTATTGAGAGGAGGAATAGAACAGTCCAGGAGGTTGGAAGGACTATGCTCAATGAAGCAAGATTATCTGATGGATATTGGAGGGAAGCTATATTCACAACATTATACATATTAAACAGAGGTCAACTCTGGATAAATAGTAATAAGACTCTTTATGAACTATGGTTTGGGAGAGTTCTTTCGGTAAAATAATTCAAGTTGTTTGGAAGTAAGTGTTACATCAAAAGGCTTGAGGAGAATCTCGAAAAATTTGATGCCAAATCTTATGAAGGTATCTTTCTTGGATATGATTCTACCAAGAAAGCATACAGATGCTATAATCTTAGATTACATAATATTGTTGAGAGTGCAAATGTTAAGGTGGATGATTTAAAAACAATAAAGATCAAACATCAAGAGACCATACTTGACAATGAAGATGAAGATGATGATAAGTCAGTTACACAAGCAGCAGAAGAAGAAGAGAATAAAGAAGAAAAGGAAGATATGCAAGAGGATTAAATGGATACCAGTGAATATGAGGAAGTTATTCGAGAATAAGAGATAAGATAAGAATCCCCAAGAAGAGACACAAAGTCACCCTCAAGAATAACTCAAAAGAATCATCCTGAAGACCTGATTATTGGAAATAAAAGCAATGGAGTGCAGACAAGAAGACAATTGTTATATCAAACAGAAATAGCACTTTTGTCACATATTGAGCCCAACTCAATCAAAGAGGCATGCAAAGATGAGAATTGGGTCAATGCTATGAATGAAGAATTGGACCAAATTGAAAAAAATCAAAATTGGGAACTGGTTCCAAGACCAAAAAATAAGAATTTCATTGGAACTAAATGGGTGTTTAAAAACAAAGTGAATGAGAATGGGAAATTAATTAGGAACAAAGCCAGATTAGTATGTAAAGGGTATTCTCAAGTTGAAGGGGTAGACTTTGAAGAAACCTTTGCAGCTGTGGCTAGATTAGAGGCAATTAGGATGTTCTTAGCCTTTGCCAGCTACAAAAAATTGAAAGTATACCAGATGGATTTCAAGTCAGCATTTCTCAATGGAAACTTATAATAGGAATTCTATATTGAGCAACCAGAAGGATTTCAATTAACTAACGAAGGATACTATGTCTGTACACTAAAGAAAGCACTCTATGGACTAAAACAAGCACCTAGAGCATGGTATGTGTTATCACATATTCTTGCAGGGGGGTTTTTTCCCTTAGGAGATGGCCATTGGATGACCAAATGCGAAAGAAGGGGGCTTAAAAAACCCACAACTGTGTTTCATCCAAAGTCAGGGCATGTTGTGCTAAGGCGCGCACATATCAGGACTGCGGAGAATGCCACTTCGGGAATTTTGAAGTGAGGAAGGCACAAAACCCCTGAGTCCTGAACTACGAAGAAGATCTAGGTCGTCCAAACCGGAGGGGCATGTGGCAACATATTAGTGAATTCGTAATTTTGCAAGTTGGGGTTTTAGAGTGGAGCACGATCCAAGTTCGCAAAACGTTAAATCTAGAAATTGTAGTTTTGCAAATACAAGGTTTGACAGGAAGCAACGCCCCGATTCCCCAAAAAGAGAAGTCCCAAAAACATTCGGGGACAGAGCCCCAAGTCATGGCCCAAGGTAATATAGAAAATTGGGGCCACAAATAAGAGTAATCACTTGTTTATCGGTCGGTGACTAGATTTTTCGGGATGCAATTGTGGACGTCAGATGCATAGCAGATCTGACCGTCAATCGGAGAAAGGCCATTTCGCTAGTTTGAGCATTGGGATATTGAGAATCAAGTGGAGTGAAGACTCCCAAAATGAAAAATGCCTAAATTTCATAGGGGATAAGCATTGGGTCATGGCCCAAGGTCATATGTAGGTAAAGGTGTAGAGTTCACGTGAGCTACACCCAGGGCCAAAACGATGATGTTGTCGCAGAAGGGGTCACCACGTTCTCTAGGTGCCAAATTGACTCAGCCTCATTTTGATCTCGATGAAGAAGCAAATGAAAGTAGGGGGATGTGGTTGAAGCCTTGCCTCACCCCATAAATGAAAAGCATGGAAGAGCTGGTAGTGGAGGTGGATCATCAGCCCGTGGCACCCCTACGAGGGGGTTTTTCTGTAGGTCCCATACAGATCTAAGATTGCGTCTTACTGGAGAATGCAGGTGCAGACTGACAGAAGAAGATGCAGACATCGAGCCTTGAATGAAAATGTTCAAGCACACCTCTGCTAAGGATGGAAAATTATTTTGATTATATATGTGGAGTTATGGGATTTTGAAAAGGTCTTTGGTTGAGAAGAGCTCCCAATCTGTAACTTTGTTCTTCCAGAGCTATTCTTTGGTTATGTAATCGATTTGAGACTTTCATGTTAATAGAAGTCAGCTTCCTTTCTCTTTCATTTTGTATGTAAAGTTGTTTAAAACACTCGGGCATGGATGATCCAGTCAAGGATCGTTATACTGTTGTAATGGAGGTTTGATTATAGCAATATCGTGGTCAGTTTTATTCATTTCCCTGTGTATCTATTTCCTTCTCACATTGAATGGCTCGAGCATAGAGGATCCAGTTGATTTGTTGTAGTTGTAGGATGATGGAGGTTTGATAATACTATAGTTGTAACTGTGTCCCTTGTAGACATATTTCGATGTCTGAATTTGAGCTCAAGAATGCTCTTGAGCTTGGGTTTTCTTCTATGAGCTGTTGGAAGACCTGATGCATAGAGCATTCTCCTTTTCCCTTTCTCCTAATTCTTCCCTCTTCTCTCATTTTAACTCAATTTATTGACTAAAGTTAATGTGGCCCTCACTTCCCTGTGCATTTCCTATCTAGTTCTATGTTGAGCATCTTTCATGTGGATGAGTTTTGGCCATAGACAATCCACATTTAAACCAACATCTACCCCAAACATTGATGGGTATTGGGCTTACCTCCCTTGCAATCAGGAGGTGATTTCCGGTGCTAACATTTCTAGCGTCGTTGTCGGGGATGAAAGTGAAGATATATTCCCTGGGAGAACGACAACAAGCTTATGATTTTGAAGGTGCATCAGGTATCATAACCATTGAAGATTGCGCTTGCACCTGGAAGCTCCATCATCTCGGCTCCATTGTTTCAGTGTGACTGCTTCTTGCTAAATTTGGTAGCCCCCTGGGAGAACACAACGATCAGGTTTGGTCTTTGATGGTGAACAAAGACCAGACACACTGTTAGGGTCCTAACCCGCACATAGGTAGATCAATATATTCAGATGTAATAAAGGCCAATATTAATAAGGCCTTTCAATAAAATAGAATAAGGCGGATGTAAGAAGATCTAATAGAAGCTTCTGCTTCTAGAAGGATATTCCTCTAGATGCTTCTCTTGATAGACATATTTAGTATAAATAATGGTCGAGGGTATGAAAACCCTATCTTGGAGATTATTGTAACATAGTGTTGCTCGACTGAAGGTTGCCCCCTCAAAGAGGCCCGTGAACATTCATTTCTGAATCAAAGTGTTATTTCTATTGTTGTTCTTATATCATTTCTGTGTTATTGTGGAGATTATGCTAGTTATATTACTGTTATTCTGCCATTTCTAGCATTTTATTTCTGTTCTGCATACTTTTTATATCAAGTATATTACAAGTGGTATCAGAGCACTTTCCTTGGCATAA
This sequence comes from Picea abies, assembly GCA_900067695.1. NCBI lineage: Eukaryota > Viridiplantae > Streptophyta > Pinopsida > Pinales > Pinaceae > Picea > Picea abies. The sequence goes on from CBVK0100670030.1 coordinate 11,401, forward strand.
ATTGTGTGAATTTTTTTATAGGGTAGAGATGTATTCTGGCGTCTTTAAGCCATAGAGATCTATTGTTACATGCATAAACCAGTGGTTGAGGGATGCATACACACAGGAAATACAAGCGGTTCTTAAGCGCACATCTGTTGGCCACCCTTGTAACCTCTGTTGGTACCCCTTCTAGTGGTAGCACATTAGAAAGCACCTGTGTACGGATTGGCCTAGATTTCTTGAAGCCCTGTTTAGATAAACCAAATGATCGCCTGACTACTATAGTGCCACCGAGAACAACACTCGGGAAGATACTCTCTAGTACCTAGGTAGTCAGGTAGTACGGATAAGGGTACGGTCTATCCTCGTTAGTTGGTGCCCTAAGATATTGGGTTGAGTACTACTGTTGGACCCCACATGTATATCAGAGAGATATAGCACAGGGCAAACCCTTGTCTATAGAACCCTTGAATACCTAACCCTTGCGGGACAGAAACATAAAGAAATTAAAATAGTCAAGATCTATTGTCGTGCAACTGTGTTAGGATTGCCAAGTAAATACACATTTATTTTTGATTAAGAATTTGGATATTTCATCGCTGCAGTATTCTTAAGACCAGAATATAACTCCCCAGGCTTAAATAAAAAAAAAACAAAAAACAAAAAAAAAGTCTGGAATTTTTTTCACCATTATTTGAGACCTATTACATTGGATTCATCTCTTCGCCCTTATCACATTCATCCATATCAATTTTTGGCAAAATTTTTGACCTCACCCGCCCCTTTTCAGTTCACACATCCTCATGGCCCATACCCATAGCCAAGACCTGGAAGCTCGCTTTAACACCTTGCAATCTGATTTCCTCGAGACCCAAAAAGAAGTGAAACAACTTAGTGATACTGTTGTCTCTGTCGATACATCCATCAATATAACCATAAATACAACCATGCAGTCCTCAATGGAAGAAGTCAAACAAGAACTGACCACCCATCTTGAATCTATCTTTGCATCACTCTGCACCAAATAAAAAGATCCCTACAGATGACCCTTTCTCTGACGCACCTCCAAAGACTGAAGGTGAACATTCCTCCCATTCCCATACCTTTCAGCCCCATCACTTTCAACGTGACCTACGCCTTCCACGGGTGGATGTGACCAAATTTGATGGCTCGGACCCCACTGGTTGGGTAACCCAAATGGAACATTATTTCTCTTTATACGGCATTACATATGACTTGGCCAAACTCTGGTATGGTTTTCTCCATCTAGATTAAGAACGTTGGCAATGGTGGCAATGGAGAAAGATTTCCTGTCAAGGATATATTGCTTGGACCCAATTTGTGACTGAGCTTTATGAACGCTTTGACACAGACACCAAACATTTGGGTTGTTTGACAAAGTTGAAACAATTAGGAACAGTAGAAGACTTCATAGCTTCCTTTGAGCACCTGGATTTTCGCACAGAGGGCATGACTAATGCTTTCTTTCGAGAGTGTTTTATCAGTGGCCTCAAGGATGAAATTCGGGCCCATGTCCTCATGGCTCGACCCTCGAGTTGGGTGGAGGCTACTAAAAGAGATAAAGAAGCATAACAGGTTGTATCCTCTCAAAACCAAAAACCCTCCTTTATCCCTCGCCCTAAACCTGTAAATACCACTACTCCCTCAGCCCCATTAAAGATCCAAAAATTGACTAGGGCTGAAATGGATGAATGCCAACTCAAAGGCCTTTGTTATAATTGTGATGAAAATATTTCCCGAGCCAAAAATGTAAGGAACAAAAGATTTTTATGGCCATCTCTAAGGATATTTCGGAAGAGGATGTTGAAATATGGCCAGTAATGATACTTAACACACAAAGGGTATAACCCTCGTGGTTCTCAATCAAACAACCACAATGTTGAAGTGAAGGTGAGATCGGAAGAGCCTCTCAAAACCAAAAACCCTCCTTTATCCCTCGCCCTAAACCTGTAAATACCACTACTCCCTCAGCCCCATTAAAGATCCAAAAATTGACTAGGGCTGAAATGGATGAATGCCAACTCAAAGGCCTTTGTTATAATTGTGATGAAAATATTTCCCGAGCCAAAAATGTAAGGAACAAAAGATTTTTATGGCCATCTCTAAGGATATTTCGGAAGAGGATGTTGAAATATGGCCAGTAATGATACTTAACACACAAAGGGTATAACCCTCGTGGTTCTCAATCAAACAACCACAATGTTGAAGTGAAGACAGGGCCGAGAAGAAAAAAAATAACCCACTGTGTAACCTTTAGTGGTGGAAACAAACCATTGCTTGAGATGTAGTGACATAGATAGCTTCCAAACATTAAACCCTATAAAAGCCAAAGACTGGGCATAGCGATACGAATGCGTGAGGATATCCAGCCACGCAAGACCAAACAAAAACCCTCCAACTAAACCAACAAGGGTAACATAAAGCTATTATGGCTGCTAACACCCAGGATGATCAATAACACTATGAATTCAAAATTATTGCAGAAATAACCATCAACGCTTCATTCCAAAATCACAATTTTACACAGTTGCAATACTTAAGGAAAGAACAAAGAAATACACATGAGCCAACAATCATTTCATAACCAGAGAAGACTCATGAATGGCCAAAAAAGAAATACCTATAATTGAACACCTTAAAACGTGGGTTGGTTGAGCGGTTCCTCTCTTCTAAGAAATTAGAGCATAACCATAGCAACAAGGTTGAACAATAGCCCGACTAGGGTGGCGACCAACGGAAGGAGTAAGGGTGACGTGTAGTAAATGCATGTCACCTCCACCTGTAGTCAATTTAATTCAATAGTACACGCCAATCATTAATCTACTAACAATTCATTTAAACCATGCCTTGGAAATTGCATCAAACGTGCCACCCACATCATACCTTAAATTTCCAACTGACCATATTTCATATCAACTATATAAATCAACAAATCACATGAGCATTAGAAACCTTCACTTTGCCAAATGTGCCACCCACATCTTATCCTAGCATATGCATATTAACCATATAACTCAATCCAATCACATAACCATTTACTTGCTAGCTAGGATTTAACCATAGTCATTTTAAACTTTCATGCATGTAGTATAGCATATAACATAGTTCACATTCTTCCCTTTGCATTTGTTGCATGGTTTTCACTTCTTTCTAATTGTTCTTTATGAATTTTTACTAACATGTCTGTTATGCATGTGTCCCAAGAACAGATAGCAATGGTATCAATGAATAGCATAGGTCGTAGTAACATAAAGAACCAATACTTCATAATCCCAATCCATAGTAAAAAAATACAAGATCTCACCAACCATGTAAGTAGTGTTGAACATCAGTACAACATCAAATAAGGAGCCAACCTGATCTCTAATCTACAAAGGGGTCCCACCTACTAGTATTATTTATCTTTTATAATAATAGGTTTTAGCAACACTTTGCAGGCAAAACTTCATTGACGATTTTAAATGTCAACAATGTTGTCGTCATGAATTTGCAGCCTACAAGTTATTATACAGTTTTTTGAACCTAGGCAACATTAGTCATCTTTTGTCTTCAATGGCAAGAAATATGCAGAGCACTATAATTGTGGCATCAATACAAAAACCTAAATGCAATCAGGGAAGCGATTTAAGAGTCGATGGGAGACTATTATTGAAGAGAAACCAAACATTGTGGTTAATAGATTTGGGCCACAAAAGAATAAGGATGAAGTGTTGACCGGGAAGACTCAGCAACCATCCGATCAAGTGATCGACGGTGTTGATTAACTCATTTAGTGGGATGTATCCTACATTGAAAGTGTGAAAATTTTTATGTGGGTTTATATACACAGTCGCCACTACACCTATTCGACGCGTAGTGAAAAGGTATGGTGGGGTCTCTAGGTGCTTGGACTTCACAAAGAAGATCACCAGCAGGGAGCCTGGGACGACCTGTCAGGCCCCCTACCTTTTGGAAGAAGCGATAACAAACGTTGATCTACCGAGGAGATGATCTCGTCCATTGGATAAATATTTTTTACATTGTTAGCGCGATGGTCATATGAATGATCGTGGGCTTAGGAGCATTCATTATTTCAGTTGGTGGTGAGACTGACAATTTTATCGGAGTCCTTGGCATAACGCAAAATTTGGAGGATCACCAAGTTTGCTACCAAGTGAATAAACGTTTGGATGTTGAGACCACTATTATTGTCGGATTTTTTGGCATACTGCCAATTGTGGTGTTTCGCCAAAACTAGTTAAAGACCTGCACAACACAAACACGAAGACAGTGACTCAAATAAACATCACATTATTCGATGAAATCCCTGGTGTGATAACTACAATTCATAACTGATATTAAAATAATAATGGTTAAATACCGAAAGTATCGATTTAAGGGTGTATTTTGATGTTTGTTAAAAAATTTCATTACACATTAACACAGTCATTAGATTTGAGATATAGATCGAAGAGATGTTTGGTTATGAAAATTCATGTTGATGATTATGTTACTTAAAACAAGGGTTATGTAATATTAAATGAACATACATGTTTTTTATGAAGAGTTGTGTTGAAAAGTTTAAAAACGTATCAGTATGCTAAGATATGAATGAGAAAAATGTGTCTGTCAAATAATTATTGAAGATCGAGAATATAAGGAGACAGAGCAGAAGCTATGAAACCCAATGTTTGATATAGAAGACCATTATTGGACTGCATATCATATTTCCATTTTGATAAACAAAGGGTTGTAGGGAGGTGCAAGGGTAGGTTGGAGCCTGCAGGGGAGTAGGTGTTTCCTTTTCAGATGTAGCTCACTAAATAGGGGGTTGTACCCTCCTACCAGTTGGAGCTGGTGAATAAGGGGTGTGGGTGCATCCTAATCAGTGGGTTTTGATCTAAAGAGGAAGAACATATTCCTTCTATTGTAACTTGTAAAATAGAATTTTGCAGTTAATAGAAAAGTGTTTGTGGTTTTCCCAAT